>JAECUM010004049.1:0-132112 GCA_016617855.1 Megalonaias nervosa | reverse complement strand
GATTAGTTCATATCAGCACACTGATATACAGCACCTCAAAGACATGGCTTAGATCTTCATGAGAGAGATTTGCACCATTGTTCAGTAAGGTGGAACCTCCCTGAAACTGTATTTTCCTATCACATTGTTGACTTTTGTAGTTATTGACATTAAAATGGAATGCATATTTGCTATAAAACATGGTAGTGGTCCCATCAAAACTTTAAATTTGAGTGCGCTATTAGTTCTACAAACAACTGCCCAAGTACCTGACACAATAAATGTGGAACATAGCACCTGTCATTGTTTCTTTAGTGTGTACACCTATATGCATCTGGATAGGCATATTGCAATTTGCTGCCAAAATCACTATGAACTATCATGCTTCAGTACCCCTGGGAAAAATGTTATCAGTTGTACAGACCCAAACTACCATTTGTTTTAAATACCATTCATGAATCAACTTTGCTGCCTTAAATTTGTCAAACTGAATGTTATAACTTGTATGAAAATTTAATTGTTTTAAAAAAATTAGTTTTAAAATTTAAATGTTTATTTAAATTTCCATTAAAATTTTGTAGATCAATATTGTTTAACTTCATACATATTTTCAGACAGGTCTTATCATGTATTACAATTAGGTTTTTGCTGCATTGAAAAATTCCTATAATTAAGGAAGATATAGCAAATTTAGTTTTGGTTTCTCAAGAACACTTGGACCACAACTTGCACCCTGTGGAACACCAGCACTACACACTTTCTGACAGCTGTCACATGTCTTGCTTGCAAGGAAATTCCAAAAGACTTCATGTATGAAGTTGAAATAGGTGTGGCATGCAAATATAAAAGTTTGACTAAAAAATTGAGCCTGTCAGGAATCAGGCCACAATTAATAATTCCGGTTCAGTACCCACGAATGTAGTCCCAGTCTATTTTTAGATCATTTTTTCCTGTCTCCGTTTGGTGGTGATACAAGAGTTAGATTTAGGCATTCTTGGTAAGGATTTAAAGGCAATTGTTTATTCTTTAGAATATGAGCTTATGGTTGGTTGTCTGTGTGTATTTCGGCGACAGTGCACAGTGAGTAATAAGGCCTTGGTGATGATCCGGAAGTGAAATCTGTGTTCCATTGCATGGTGTTTTGTTTACAATTCAGCCTCTCAAAAAAATGCAGGTCAACCCTTGACAAGAACTTCACCATAAAGTCATCTTTGAATTTATTTTAGATTAACATATGATTTGTATTGATTGTCACACAGTGGAAAGTCCAGTACTGAGAAACAAATGTAGAGAATATATAGTAAAATTAATTGTGTTCTATGGCCTGTCAGTGCAGTATTTGAGTAAAGTTTAAACTGGTATAAAATCTTTATTATTAATGACAGACACATGAAATTTTAATATGTTATGTATATTGTCTTTAAAACTATAAGAATGAAATTAAAAATAAAAAATTAATTTTTATTTTAAAAATGTAAATGAAATTTTTAAAAACTTAAAAAATTAAATTTTTCCACCAAAAATGCACATATATAATATGTATTGGGAATGATATTAAATGATATCAGCATGTATATACTCCTACACCATATACAAGCTCAAATGATGGATATTTGTCAAATTTTGTCAGAGAAAATATCTTTGTAAGTCAAAATGAGACCTTCATTTAAAATACATGAAGACAAAATTCTATTTTGTATTGTACCTTTAGGTCATTGAAACTATTTATTTGGGGTCCAAACAGTTAATTTATGTGTTTATGATGGGGTGACTTCCTGAGTAACACATATCTGCTTGTATAGCTATTAGCAATTGTTTATAAACATAGTTATAGGGTATTTAGTGAGAGGACAGAGATGAAGACTTTATACTAGAACCTGCTCAAGTTCTCTACAAAATCATATTAAGCTGTCAGAGAATGAAATACAGGTCAAAGGGATAAAATATACTTTCCCCAGGTATATTTACCCTTGCATGTAAGAAAACAGCAAAAGGATGTAAGTTGAACACAAATTGCATTCCATTTTATTGTTCAGTTTCTTTAAGATATTGATTGATGTAGTGCGGCATTGTGGCCTAGATGATATTATGGGAATTCTAATGATCCATTTTGCTTTATGCATTATTAATTACTAATAATATTTGTTAACTGACACTCTAAAGATTACATAAGAAATATTCAAACAGATTATTTGAATTTAACTTTGTACAACTAATCTTAACATGGTTACATAGCTGACATGAACAAATATGCATATATTTTAGAATGTTTGGGATCAAAAGTTGACATTCAGTACATCATATAGGCTGACATTGTACCTATAATGAATCTGTAAGGCTCAGTTCTGGCTGTGTGCACTTCAAATATCCCATGATGTTATTTTCATCATGAATATGCCTCTGTATGGTAACATATTTCAATTTAGTACTTTGACAGAGTGCAGTATTGCAGCATCAGCTGATATCTGATTCCACTGAATCATTGAGCTTAATAACTGGTAACCAACGCTCTTAAAAATAGACTAAAAATGCTCAAACAGATCATTTGAATTATGTTTGCACATGTGATTTTAACAAGTACATTGCATATGTCCCACACATGCAAATGTCCATCCTTGTTGACAAGTTTTGGGGATCAGAATTTCACATTTAGTTGATGATATAGGATCTGTTGGTACCTATAGTTGATCTGTGTGGCCACATTTGGCTGTATTCACTCGCAATATCCAAAATTGCTATTTTCCTCATGAATAAGATTTCTGTAGTAATAAATTTTAATTTGGTACATTGTCATTTGACTTTCCAGTATACTGGTATGTACTAATGTTTGTACCAATGATCAAACCTCACCGTTTCAACATTGCCTTAAACTTTATGATACATACTCTACCTGATTAGTTATTTAACCTGTAAATGAGTAAATATGCTTGTAGAAACCTCATCTATTTTTAGGATGCATTTATCACTTTAATACATGCCCATTGCTTCACATTTCTGAGTGTCACTCTGTCAAGTTTACTATTTTTTCCCATGTTTGCAACCTGAAAGTTATTTTGAAATCACCATATCTAACACATTTTAACTTCATTTGCCTACATCTTACTGTTTTCTAGAATTAAGTGAAACATGTTATATCTTTTCAGGTCTAGCCCGGTATCTGGAACAAAGTGTTAGAGTTGGATCAGTTTGGAAGCTCTCCAGTAGTCCGGTGGTGATAGCAAGGTCTCACAAGGACATGTGCAGTGTACTGCTATAAGTGACCAAGATTAGTTCATATCAGCACACTGATATACAGCACCTCAAAGACATGGCTTAGATCTTCATGAGAGAGATTCGCACCATTGTTCAGTAAGGTGGAACCTCCCTGAAACTGTATTTTCCTATCACATTGTTGACTTTTGTAGTTATCGACATTAAAATGGAATGCATATTTGCTATAAAACATGGTAGTGGTCCCATCAAAACTTTAAATTTGAGTGCGCTATTAGTTATACAAACAACTGCCCTAGTACCTGACACAATAAATGTCTAACATAGCACCTGTCATTGTTTCTTTAGTGTGTACACCTATATGCATCTGGATAGGCATATTGCAATTTGCTGCCAAAATCACTATGAGCTATCATGCTTCAGTACCCCTGGGAAAAATGTTATCAGTTGTACAGACCCAAACTACCATTTGTTTTAAATACCATTCATTAATCAACTTTGCTGCCTTAAATTTGTCAAACTGAATGTTATAACTTGTATGAAAATTTAATTTTTTTAAAAAAATTAGTTTTTAAAATTTAAATGTTTATTTAAATTTCCATTAAAATTTAATATATCAATATTGTTTAACTTCATACATATTTTCAGACAGGTCTTATCATGTATTACAATTAGGTTTTTACTGCATTGAAAATTTCCTATAATTAAGGAAGATATAGCAAATTTAGTTTTGGTTTCTCAAGAACACTTGGACCACAACTTGCACCCTGTGGAACACCAGCACTACACACTTTCTGACAGCTGTCACATGTCTTGCTTGCAAGGAAATTCCAAAAGACTTCATGTATGAAGTTGAAATAGGTGTGGCATGCAAATATAAAAGTTTGACTAAAAAATTGAGCCTGTCAGGAATCAGGCCACAATTAATAGTTCCGGTTCAGTACCCACGAATGTAGTCCCAGTCTATTTTTAGATCATTTTTTCCTGTCTCCGTTTGGTGGTGATACAAGAGTTAGATTTAGGCATTCTTGGTAAGGATTTAAAGGCAATTGTTTATTCTTTAGAATATGAGCTTATGGTGTGGTTGTCTGTGTGTATTTCGGCGACAGTGCACAGTGAGTAATAAGGCCTTGGTGATGATCCGGAAGTGAAATCTGTGTTCCATTGCATGGTGTTTTGTTTACAATTCAGCCTCTCAAAAAAATGCAGGTCAACCCTTGACAAGAACTTCACCATAAAGTCATCTTTGAAGGTATTTTAGATTAACATATGATTTGTATTGATTGTCACACAGTGGAAAGTTCAGTACTGAGAAACAAATGTAGAGAATATATAGTAAAATTAATTGTGTTCTATGGCCTGTCAGTGCAGTATTTGAGTAAAGTTTAAACTGGTATAAAATCTTTATTATTAATGATAGACACATGAAATTTTAATATGTTATGTATATTGTCTTTAAAACTATAAGAATGAAATTAAAAATAAAAAATTAATTTTTATTTTAAAAATGTAAATGAAATTTTTAAAAAACTTAAAAAATTAAATTTTTCCACCAAAAATGCACATATATAATATGTATTGGGAATGATATTAAATGATATCAGCATGTATATACTCCTACACCATATACAAGCTCAAATGATGGATATTTGTCAAATTTTGTCAGAGAAAATATCTTTGTAAGTCAAAATGAGACCTTCATTTAAAATACATGAAGACAAAATTCTATTTTGTATTGTACCTTTAGGTCATTGAAACTATTTATTTGGGGTTCAGACAGTTAATTTATGTGTTTATGATGGGGTGACTTCCTGAGTAACACATATCTGTTTGTATAACTATTAGCAATTGTTTATAAACATAGTTATAGGGTATTTAGTGAGAGGACAGAGATGAAGACTTTATACTAGAACCTGCTCAAGTTCTCTACAAAATCATATTAAGCTGTCAGAGAATGAAATACAGGTCAAAGGGATAAAATATACTTTCCCCAGGTATATTTACCCTTGCATGTAAGAAAACAGCAAAAGGATGTAAGTTGAACACAAATTGCATTCCATTTTATTGTTCAGTTTCTTTAAGATATTGATTGATGTAGTGCGGCATTGTGGCCTAGATGATATTATGGGAATTCTAATGATCCATTTTGCTTTATGCATTATTAATTACTAATAATATTTGTTAACTGACACTCTAAAGATTACATAAGAAATATTCAAACAGATTATTTGAATTTAACTTTGTACAACTAATCTTAACATGGTTACATAGCTGACATGAACAAATATGCATATATTTTAGAATGTTTGGGATCAAAAGTTGACATTCAGTACATCATATAGGCTGACATTGTACCTATAATGAATCTGTAAGGCTCAGTTCTGGCTGTGTGCACTTCAAATATCCCATGATGTTATTTTCATCATGAATATGCCTCTGTATGGTAACATATTTCAATTTAGTACTTTGACAGAGTGCGGTATTGCAGCATCAGCTGATATCTGATTCCACTGAATCATTGAGCTTAATAACTGGTAACCAACACTCTTAAAAATAGACTAAAAATGCTCAAACAGATCATTTGAATTATGTTTGCACATGTGATTTTAACAAGTACATTGCATATGTCCCACACATGCAAATGTCCATCCTTGTTGACAAGTTTTGGGGATCAGAATTTCACATTTAGTTGATGATATAGGATCTGTTGGTACCTATAGTTGATCTGTGTGGCCACATTTGGCTGTATTCACTCGCAATATCCAAAATTGCTATTTTCCTCATGAATAAGATTGCTGTAGTAATAAATTTTAATTTGGTACATTGTCATTTGACTTTCCAGTATACTGGTATGTACTAATGTTTGTACCAATGATCAAACCTCACCGTTTCAACATTGCCTTAAACTTTATGATACATACTCTACCTGATTAGTTATTTAACCTGTAAATGAGTAAATATGCTTGTAGAAACCTCATCTATTTTTAGGATGCATTTATCACTTTAATACATGCCCATTGCTTCACATTTCTGAGTGTCACTCTGTCAAGTTTACTATTTTTCCCATGTTTGCAACCTGAATGTTATTTTGAAATCACCATATCTAACACATTTTAACTTCATTTGCCTACATCTTACTGTTTTCTAGAATTAAGTGAAACATGTTATATCTTTTCAGGTCTAGCCCGGTATCTGGAACAAAGTGTTAGAGTTGGATCAGTTTGGAAGCTCTCCAGTAGTCCGGTGGTGATAGCAAGGTCTCATAAGGACATGTGCAGTGTACTGCTATAAGTGACCAAGATTAGTTCATATCAGCACACTGATATACAGCACCTCAAAGACATGGCTTAGATCTTCATGAGAGAGATTCGCACCATTGTTCAGTAAGGTGGAACCTCCCTGAAACTGTATTTTCCTATCACATTGTTGACTTTTGTAGTTATCGACATTAAAATGGAATGCATATTTGCTATAAAACATGGTAGTGGTCCCATCAAAACTTTAAATTTGAGTGCGCTATTAGTTATACAAACAACTGCCCAAGTACCTGACACAATAAATGTCTAACATAGCACCTGTCATTGTTTCTTTAGTGTGTACACCTATATGCATCTGGATAGGCATATTGCAATTTGCTGCCAAAATCACTATGAGCTATCATGCTTCAGTACCCCTGGGAAAAATGTTATCAGTTGTACAGACCCAAACTACCATTTGTTTTAAATACCATTCATTAATCAACTTTGCTGCCTTAAATTTGTCAAACTGAATGTTATAACTTGTATGAAAATTTAATTTTTTTAAAAAAATTAGTTTTTAAAATTTAAATGTTTATTTAAATTTCCATTAAAATTTAATATATCAATATTGTTTAACTTCATACATATTTTCAGACAGGTCTTATCATGTATTACAATTAGGTTTTTACTGCATTGAAAATTTCCTATAATTAAGGAAGATATAGCAAATTTAGTTTTGGTTTCTCAAGAACACTTGGACCACAACTTGCACCCTGTGGAACACCAGCACTACACACTTTCTGACAGCTGTCACATGTCTTGCTTGCAAGGAAATTCCAAAAGACTTCATGTATGAAGTTGAAATAGGTGTGGCATGCAAATATAAAAGTTTGACTAAAAAATTGAGCCTGTCAGGAATCAGGCCACAATTAATAGTTCCGGTTCAGTACCCACGAATGTAGTCCCAGTCTATTTTTAGATCATTTTTTCCTGTCTCCGTTTGGTGGTGATACAAGAGTTAGATTTAGGCATTCTTGGTAAGGATTTAAAGGCAATTGTTTATTCTTTAGAATATGAGCTTATGGTGTGGTTGTCTGTGTGTATTTCGGCGACAGTGCACAGTGAGTAATAAGGCCTTGGTGATGATCCGGAAGTGAAATCTGTGTTCCATTGCATGGTGTTTTGTTTACAATTCAGCCTCTCAAAAAAATGCAGGTCAACCCTTGACAAGAACTTCACCATAAAGTCATCTTTGAAGGTATTTTAGATTAACATATGATTTGTATTGATTGTCACACAGTGGAAAGTTCAGTACTGAGAAACAAATGTAGAGAATATATAGTAAAATTAATTGTGTTCTATGGCCTGTCAGTGCAGTATTTGAGTAAAGTTTAAACTGGTATAAAATCTTTATTATTAATGATAGACACATGAAATTTTAATATGTTATGTATATTGTCTTTAAAACTATAAGAATGAAATTAAAAATAAAAAATTAATTTTTATTTTAAAAATTTAAATGAAATTTTTAAAAAACTTAAAAAATTAAATTTTTCCACCAAAAATGCACATATATAATATGTATTGGGAATGATATTAAATGATATCAGCATGTATATACTCCTACACCATATACAAGCTCAAATGATGGATATTTGTCAAATTTTGTCAGAGAAAATATCTTTGTAAGTCAAAATGAGACCTTCATTTAAAATACATGAAGACAAAATTCTATTTTGTATTGTACCTTTAGGTCATTGAAACTATTTATTTGGGGTCCAAACAGTTAATTTATGTGTTTATGATGGGGTGACTTCCTGAGTAACACATATCTGCTTGTATAGCTATTAGTAATTGTTTATAAACATAGTTATAGGGTATTTAGTGAGAGGACAGAGATGAAGACTTTATACTAGAACCTGCTCAAGTTCTCTACAAAATCATATTAAGCTGTCAGAGAATGAAATACAGGTCAAAGGGATAAAATATACATTCCCCAGGTATATTTACCCTTGCATGTAAGAAAACAGCAAAAGGATGTAAGTTGAACACAAATTGCATTCCATTTTATTGTTCAGTTTCTTTAAGATATTGATTGATGTAGTGCGGCATTGTGGCCTAGATGATATTATGGGAATTCTAATGATCCATTTTGCTTTATGCATTATTAATTACTAATAATATTTGTTAACTGACACTCTAAAGATTACATAAGAAATATTCAAACAGATTATTTGAATTTAACTTTGTACAACTAATCTTAACATGGTTACATAGCTGACATGAACAAATATGCATATATTTTAGAATGTTTGGGATCAAAAGTTGACATTCAGTACATCATATAGGCTGACATTGTACCTATAATGAATCTGTAAGGCTCAGTTCTGGCTGTGTGCACTTCAAATATCCCATGATGTTATTTTCATCATGAATATGCCTCTGTATGGTAACATATTTCAATTTAGTACTTTGACAGAGTGCGGTATTGCAGCATCAGCTGATATCTGATTCCACTGAATCATTGAGCTTAATAACTGGTAACCAACACTCTTAAAAATAGACTAAAAATGCTCAAACAGATCATTTGAATTATGTTTGCACATGTGATTTTAACAAGTACATTGCATATGTCCCACACATGCAAATGTCCATCCTTGTTGACAAGTTTTGGGGATCAGAATTTCACATTTAGTTGATGATATAGGATCTATTGGTACCTATAGTTGATATGTGTGGCCACATTTGGCTGTATTCACTCGCAATATCCAAAATTGTTATTTTCCTCATGAATAAGATTGCTGTAGTAATAAATTTTAATTTGGTACATTGTCATTTGACTTTCCAGTATACTGGTATGTACTAATGTTTGTACCAATGATCAAACCTCACCGTTTCAACATTGCCTTAAACTTTATGATACATACTCTACCTGATTAGTTATTTAACCTGTAAATGAGTAAATATGCTTGTAGAAACCTCATCTATTTTTAGGATGCATTTATCACTTTAATACATGCCCATTGCTTCACATTTCTGAGTGTCACTCTGTCAAGTTTACTATTTTTTCCCATGTTTGCAACCTGAAAGTTATTTTGAAATCACCATATCTAACACATTTTAACTTCATTTGCCTACATCTTACTGTTTTCTAGAATTAAGTGAAACATGTTATATCTTTTCAGGTCTAGCGGGTATCTGGAACAAAGTGTTAAAGTTGGATCAGTTTGGAAGCTCTCCAGTAGTCCGGTGGTGATAGCAAGGTCTCACAAGGACATGTGCAGTGTACTGCTATAAGTGACCAAGATTAGTTCATATCAGCACACTGATATACAGCACCTCAAAGACATGGCTTAGATCTTCATGAGAGAGATTCGCACCATTGTTCAGTAAGGTGGAACCTCCCTGAAACTGTATTTTCCTATCACATTGTTGACTTTTGTAGTTATTGACATTAAAATGGAATGCATTTTTGCTATAAAACATGGTAGTGGTCCCATCAAAACTTTAAATTTGAGTGCACTATTAGTTATACAAACAACTGCCCAAGTACCTGACACAATAAATGTGGAACATAGCACCTGTCATTGTTTCTTTAGTGTGTACACCTATATGCATCTGGATAGGCATATTGCAATTTGCTGCCAAAATCACTATGAGCTATCATGCTTCAGTACCCTTGGGAAAAATGTTATCAGTTGTACAGACCCAAACTACCATTTGTTTTAAATACCATTCATTAATCAACTTTGCTGCCTTAAATTTGTCAAACTGAATGTTATAACTTGTATGAAAATTTAATTTTTTTAAAAAATTAGTTTTTAAAATTTAAATGTTTATTTAAATTTCCATTAAAATTTAGTAGATCAATATTGTTTAACTTCAAACATATTTTCAAACAGGTCTTATCATGTATTACAATTAGGTTTTTACTGCATTGAAAAATTTCTATAATTAAGGAAGATATAGCAAATTTAGTTTTGGTTTCTCAAGAACACTTGGACCACAACTTGCACCCTGTGGAACACCAGCACTACACACTTTCTGACAGCTGTCACATGTCTTGCTTGCAAGGAAATTCCAAAAGACTTCATGTATGAAGTTGAAATAGGTGTGGCATGCAAATATAAAAGTTTGACTAAAAAATTGAGCCTGTCAGGAATCAGGCCACAATTAATAGTTCCGGTTCAGTACCCACGAATGTAGTCCCAGTCTATTTTTAGATCATTTTTTCCTGTCTCCGTTTGGTGGTGATACAAGAGTTAGATTTAGGCATTCTTGGTAAGGATTTAAATGCAATTGTTTATTCTTTAGAATATGAGCTTATGGTGTGGTTGTCTGTGTGTATTTCGGCGACAGTGCACAGTGAGTAATAAGGCCTTGGTGATGATCCGGAAGTGAAATCTGTGTTCCATTGCATGGTGTTTTGTTTACAATTCAGCCTCTCAAAAAAATGCAGGTCAACCCTTGACAAGAACTTCACCATAAAGTCCTCTTTGAAGGTATTTTAGATTAACATATGATTTGTATTGATTGTCACACAGTGGAAAGTCCAGTACTGAGAAACAAATGTAGAGAATATATAGTAAAATTAATTGTGTTCTATGGCCTGTCAGTGCAGTATTTGAGTAAAGTTTAAACTGGTATAAAATCTTTATTATTAATGATAGACACATGAAATTTTAATATGTTATGTATATTGTCTTTAAAACTATAAGAATGAAATTAAAAATAAAAAATTAATTTTTATTTTAAAAATTTTAAGGAAATTTTTAAAAAAATAAAAAAATTAAATTTTTCCACCAAAAATGCACATATATAATATGTATTGGGAATGATATTAAATGATATCAGCATGTATATACTCCTACACCATATACAAGCTCAAATGATGGATATTTGTCAAATTTTGTCAGAGAAAATATCTTTGTAAGTCAAAATGAGACCTTCATTTAAAATACATGAAGACAAAATTCTATTTTGCATTGTACCTTTAGGTGATTGAAACTATTTATTTGGGGTCCAAACAGTTAATTTATGTGTTTATGATGGGGTGACTTCCTGAGTAACATATATCTGCTTGTATAGCTATTAGTAATTGTTTATAAACATAGTTATGGGGTATTTAGTGAGAGGACAGAGATGAAGACTTTATACTAGAACCTGCTCAAGTTCTCTACAAAATCATATTAAGCTGTCAGAGAATGAAATACAGGTCAAAGGGATAAAATATACATTCCCCAGGTATATTTACCCTTGCATGTAAGAAAACAGCAAAAGGATGTAAGTTGAACACAAATTGCATTCCATTTTATTGTTCAGTTTCTTTAAGATATTGATTGATGTAGTGCGGCATTGTGGCCTAGATGAAATTATGGGAATTCTAATGATCCATTTTGTTTTATGCATTATTAATTACTAATAATATTTGTTAACTGACACTCTAAAGATTACATAAGAAATATTCAAACAGATTATTTGAATTTAACTTTGTACAACTAATCTTAACATGGTTACATAGCTGACATGAACAAATATGCATATATTTTAGAATGTTTGGGATCAAAAGTTGACATTCAGTACATCATATAGGCTGACATTGTACCTATAACGAATCTGTAAGGCTCAGTTCTGGCTGTGTGCACTTCAAATATCCCATGATGTTATTTTCATCATGAATATGCCTCTGTATGGTAACATATTTCAATTTAGTACTTTGACAGTGCGGTTCTGCAGCATCAGCTGATATCTGATTCCACTGAATCATTGAGCTTAATAACTGGTCACCAACACTCTTAGAGACAGACTAAAAATGCTCAAACAGATCATTTGAATTATGTTTGCACATGTGATTTTAACAAGTACATTGCATATGTCCCACACATGCAAATGTCCATCCTTGTTGACAAGTTTTGGGGATCAGAATTTCACATTTAGTTGATGATATAGGATCTATTGGTACCTATAGTTGATATGTGTGGCCACATTTGGCTGTATTCACTCGCAATATCCAAAATTGTTATTTTCCTCATGAATAAGATTGCTGTAGTAATAAATTTTAATTTGGTACATTGTCATTTGACTTTCCAGTATACTGGTATGTACTAATGTTTGTACCAATGATCAAACCTCACCGTTTCAACATTGCCTTAAACTTTATGATACATACTCTACCTGATTAGTTATTTAACCTGTAAATGAGTAAATATGCTTGTAGAAACCTCATCTATTTTTAGGATGCATTTATCACTTTAATACATGCCCATTGCTTCACATTTCTGAGTGTCACTCTGTCAAGTTTACTATTTTTTTCCCATGTTTGCAACCTGAATGTTATTTTGAAATCACCATATCTAACACATTTTAACTTCATTTGCCTACATCTTACTGTTTTCTAGAATTAAGTGAAACATGTTATATCTTTTCAGGTCTAGCGGGTATCTGGAACAAAGTGTTAAAGTTGGATCAGTTTGGAAGCTCTCCAGTAGTCCGGTGGTGATAGCAAGGTCTCACAAGGACATGTGCAGTGTACTGCTATAAGTGACCAAGATTAGTTCATATCAGCACAGAGATATACAGCACCTCAAAGACATGGCTTAGATCTTCATGGGAGAGATTCGCACCATTGTTCAGTAAGGTGGAACCTCCCTGAAACTGTATTTTCCTATTACATTGTTGACTTTTGTAGTTATTGACATTAAAATGGAATGCATATTTGCTATAAAACATGGTAGTGGTCCCATCAAAACTTTAAATTTGAGTGCGCTATTAGTTATACAAACAACTGCCCAAGTACCTGACACAATAAATGTGGAACATAGCACCTGACACAATAAATGTGGAACATAGCACCTGTCATTGTTTCTTTAGTGTGTACACCTATATGCATCTGGATAGGCATATTGCAATTTGCTGCCAAAATCACTGTGAGCTATCATGCTTCAGTACCCCTGGGAAAAATGTTATCAGTTGTACAGACCCAAACTACCATTTGTTTTAAATACCATTCATTAATCAACTTTTCTGCCTTAAATTTGTCAAACTGAATGTTATAACTTGTATGAAAATTTAATTTTTTAAAAAAAATTAGTTTTTAAAATTTAAATGTTTATTTAAATTTCCATTAAAATTTAATATATCAATATTGTTTAACTTCATACATATTTTCAGACAGGTCTTATCATGTACTACAATTAGGTTTATACTGCATTGAAAATTTCCTATAATTAAGGAAGATATAGCAAATTTAGTTTTGGTTTCTCAAGAACACTTGGACCACAACTTGCACCCTGTGGAACACCACCACTACACACTTTCTGACAGCTGTCACATGTCTTGTTTGCAAGGAAATTCCAAAGACTTCATGTTTAAAGTTGAAATAAGTGTGGCATGCAAGTATAAAAGTTTGACTAAAATTGGCCATACAAATTGGGCCTTTCAGGCCTTAGGTCACAATTAATAGTTCCGGTTCAGGACCCACGAATGTAGTCCCAGTCTATTTTTAGATCATTTTTTCCTGTCTCCGTTTGGTGGTGATACAAGAGTTAGATTTAGGCATTCTTGGTAAGGATTTAAAGGCAATTATTTATTCTTTAGAATATGAGCTTATGGTGTGGTTGTCTGTGTGTATTTCGGCGACAGTGCACAGTGAGTAATAAGGCCTTGGTGATGATCCGGAAGTGAAATCTGTGTTCCATTGCATGGTGTTTTGTTTACAATTCAGCCTCTCAAAAAATGCAGGTCAACCCCTGACAAGAACTTCACCGTAAAGTCATCTTTGAAGGTATTTTAGATTAACATATGATTTGTATTGATTGTCACACAGTGGAAAGTTCAGTACTGAGAAACAAATGTAGAGAATATATAGTAAAATTAATTGTGTTCTATGGCCGTCTGTCAGGGAGTGGCTTCTGAAAGGGAAAATTTTCCTTTCCTTAACTCCAGTGGAAGTCATGAAGCTGCATCCAGGGCTTCCCTTGGAAATATTTTTCTTTGCTCCATGAAGTTCGCCAAATTTAAAAATTTGGAGCCACTTTTCAGCCAAAGGAACCATTTTATGCCATGATGCAGGGACTTAAATATATGTGGAATCTGACCAGAATTAATAGTTTCGGTTCAGTACCTATGAATGTAGTCCCAGTCTATTTTTAGAGCATTTTTCCTGTCTCTTTTTGGTGGCGATACAAGAGTTAGATTTAGGCATTCTTGATATGGATTTAAAGGTAACTGTTTATTCTTTAGAATATGAGCTTATGGTGTGATTGTCTGTGTGTATTTCGGCAACAGTGTACAGTGAGTAATAAGGTCTTGGTGATGATCCAGAAGTGAAATCCGTGTTCCACTGCACATTGGTTTGTTTACAGTCCAGCCTCTCAAAAAACATGCTGGTGACCCTATGAGAAGAACTTCACCGTGAAGTCATCTTTGAAGGTATTTTCGATTAACATATGATTTGTATTAATTGTCACACAGTGGAAAGTTCTGTACTGAGAAACAAATGTAGAAAGTATATAGTAAAATTAATTGTGTTCTGGGTCCATGTGTAATATTATACTGGCCCTATCTTTAATCTATATAAACATGACAATAAATAGTTATTACATGGTTTTATTACATTTAAAAGCACAAGAATGATTATTAATAAATATAATAATACCATTATATACTTGTGAAGTTCAATATATAGCATATTCAAACAAGAATGAATAAGAATATTTCTTTATAACTGATAATACAAAGTACTGCTTAGTCACTGACACTTCATCAATATCTGCCTCATCTCTTTCCCAAGACCATTTCTTAAATGACTTTCTGAAATCAAAATTCTCAACACTGGGCCAATCTCATTAAATTTTTCATAGTAGATATACCTATAGTATATCATTCAGAGTAGATATACCTATAGAATTTGGTAAGTTTGTTTTTATCAGATTCTGCTGACTGAACTCCATCTCAGTCTGCAGTAGAAATAGGGGCAACAAGTAACCTGGTAGCCACTTCGGATGCAGCTGGATGTAAATCTTTGTTTTTCAGAAGCTGCAATCATGTTCGAATAACATCTTAATCATCATCTACCAACATGATCCACTGACTGTCGCAGATTGTGAAAACGTATAAAGTGACCCAAGTAGCTTATATCAATGAAAAATTAAAAATATACTTCATAAAAATTTGTCGCCAGCAACTTTCACCAGTCAGTAAAAAGTAACACCACTTTAAAATTCTTTCACATTTGGTGACAAATGTGAAGCCTAGTGGAGGCACTGGCATCTTAATGAAGCTGTTGAACTACCTGGAAAGGTGACCTGTTGCACCACAGCTATAGATCCAACCAAACAGAGTTGAGCCCTTTGGACAATTTATGAAAGTTTTTACACCATTAACAATTCATAATGAAGTACCCTGTGCACTTTCCTATTTCTCCCAAAACCCCCATGCAGAAAGTGCATAAATCACATCATTTCCTGCGTCATACTTCAGCAACTAGCATGCCTCATCCCAGCCTATCTAGTGCTTTTTCTCTTTGCTTAATCATATTTACAATCACACTTGCTCTTGTCATAGTCTAATTTTTGAATTTTTTGTGGCAGCTGTGCACAGGGCTGCACTGAGGCATAAGCTAAACAAGCTACAGCTTAGGGCCTCATAGTCTTAAGGGGCCTCTCAAAAGTTAGATTTACAACAAAACAAATTCTTACAGTTTTATTATAATTTATATTTAAGTCATAATTTAACTCATGATTTTTTGCATAATATGTTCACTATTATTATCTATGCAATATATTTTATCTAAATTACATAATTTACATTGTACAAATTAGCAAAAAAATTGCCATGTTCAGTTGTTACACAGCCTTATCCTCTGTTAACACTTACCAAATAGGGCTTCTACAGTTTCCCAAAGCTTAGGGCCTCAAGATGTCTAAATCTGGCCCTGGCTGTGCACCTCGCAAAACTACCAATCATATTTTTGAAATTATTACTTTTAGTTATTTATATACAGCCATTATTGTGCTGCGGTACCATAAAATGCTGCTATGTACAAACATGTCTACTTTCCAACTGCAATGAATGTTTATTAACAATGATATAAACATTAAAACGATATTCTGAAAAATTCTTGATTGTTCATTCAGTCAGCCAATGTGACATTTTTCTTTTGGGCAATACTAGCCTGATACCCTGTATCTTTCTTAATCACCTCTACTAAAATCAGTATTTCAGGCTTGTACACCTGGGTAGTTCCATGAAGACTGTTTTGACAATAGTGATTATTAGGGTGATTATAGGGTGATCCTAACTAAGTTGATGCATGGAAAAACAGCAGAATTGTTCACTGCTCCAATAGATGTGTGATGACAGGGTTTTAGTGATCTGTCAGGTTAGCAGATCAGCATTTATTTCGAACCCTGCATCATACAAAGTCTTCTAGTGAAAACCATATGTTAATATTACCATCCATTTTGGAGTAATTGCATTAGCATGATTTTCAAGATGAATTGTACATGGGTCACAACTGTGAATCAAACAGACCTTGGGATGAATATGTGTGTAAAGTCCCATGGCAATCCTCCCAGTAGTTTAGATGAGTAGCAATAAAAAAACTTGTGCAAACAGATGGATGACAGGACAACATATAACCTTCCTATGATAAGCAAAATTTTTAACCAATCAATACTGTCTCTGTCAATAAATATTACTCCTATTACTTTACTCTCTACAATTCACTTGTTGGTTCAGGTATGCAAATAGGTTCAATGCACACTCCTGGATATCATACAAGGCAACAAATGGTAATAACCTATTTATTATGGGATGGATCCCATTATGGTGCTCCAACTGAGGCCTTTAACTTTTTAAATGACTGCAGTTGACAGAAATGTATTGTGTATCTATGTTTTATACAGGTGGGGGGGGGGGATTTGTATCCTTTATCTCCATCTCATACAAGATTAATTTTTGGTTAAAAAAGTTTGTCTTTCTGGAGATTTGGCAATGTGCATAACTGCCATTTGTGCTAACTAGCTTTTGCATTGTATTATATAGCCAGGACTATGCTGATGTACCATACATACTTACATACCTTGAGTAATACTGTATCAGCTTTGTATAAGGAACAAATGGATTTTTTCCAGTAACATTCCAACTCTGGTTTCCAGTACAGTAAAAGCAGGAACAAACCAAATGTCAGGAATGTCAGTAGATAGAAGATGACCTTCTTAGAGCTGTTATCACAGTAACCTACACATTCCTGAAGAAAAAAAAACGAATGCATTATAATGCTTTGAAATAAGAATAAATAATATATTATGGCATTACTTTATTACCTTTGAATAAACTGTTCAAATTTTGTGGAGGAAAAGAACAAAAAGTAATGACTAATATGCCAGCCTGCTAAATATTCTCTTCTTTGCGCAGAAGAGTTCAGACAGTCTCACAGTTGACATGCTTTTCAGAAAAAGTAACCAAGGAGTCATTTGGAATTTACATGGATATGGCCAATGTTAGCGAGAAGATTTTAAACAGTGGTAAAATGTCTGGAATAGACCATAAATAACAATAATCTGAAGACATGAAATGTAAAACAAAATCAAACTGACAAGAGAGTAAAACAAAAATGCTAGTAGCATTGTGACAATTAATAAAAATAATCCAAGATAGGACAGTAAAGTCAAGCAACCAGGTATTTTAATTATAACTTCCATAACTGAATATGACATACTACATTTCTTTCCTTTTAAACCACTGAACATTTTGCAACAAAATGGAAAAGTAAAATACATTAGTAATTATTTCCAGTTAATACAGTCTTCTATTGTTTACCATAACCCAAGTACCACCAATACAACAGAGGACATGTGTGCCAGTATACTGTTTGACCTTCCAACGATAGAAATAGCTTACAAAGTATGTGAACATGGCATTCTGCATATAAATAAAATAAAAAATATTGCCAATTGATTCAGATATGCTTGATCACTTCTGATACACCCATCACTGACTTGCACATTTTATCTGATTTCCATCACAATAAGAAAGTAGGGGATTGAAAACAATTCTCGTACTTGATTAATCGGTCTTCTTTACTTAATAAGACCTTTTTGACACGAATTAAAAATTCTAATTATTGACATAAAACTATGCATAGTAAAATATGCATTTAAGTTTCTTCCCCCCACCAAAAAAAACCATGATAAAATGTAAACTATTAAGATCCCCAACCTACAACCATACATATACATACATGTACTAGGCATGAAATGACAACTTGTACAAGTAACTAACATTAGCCAGAGGTTCATCCTATATCCATAAGGGACAAAGCCCCTGATTCACAGCTTGAAAATTTTTTACATCTCAATCCAATAAACATTTACACAAGAACTCCATTATGTATGAAACTGTGATATTGCAAAATGACAAAAAATTCTACGAGTGCATGCATAAGTGTGCGTGTGTGTGTGTGTGTGTGTGTGTGTGTGTAATCAAACTAGCAACCAAGAATTTAGTAATAATTTTACTACATGTACTTTCAAATTTCATAACATGAATTCATAGTGCACACAGGGAGATTTACTACGTACAGTGCAAATCATATGCGAGTAATTGATTATTTATTACTGCCTAAGTTCACTTTATAAATAATTTTTGATATCCAGCCTTACAATCAGTTCCCAGATCACACCCCATTAAGCTTCAGTGTTGCGTGTAACACATGGGTGTAAGAGTAAAATCGATAATATACATGTTTTAAGTATATTGCCTCTTGTAAGGAGAATTTCAGGCATTATTTTACAGCAATAATGAAAAAATGAACAAAAGAAAATCATTATTCAAATGACAGCAAACTTCCACCTTTAATTCCCACTGACTAGTTCAGTTTATTAATAGTACTGTTGTAAATGTTCATGTACAAATTATTTGACCCAATTTGGGAAACGTACACTTGCAGGTAAATAAAACCCTTACCTTGATGAGGAGATTTACAATCCTGACTGAGTTAATTAAAAGCATCAGCCAAATTTAATCAATATGAAACAGATGCTGCAAAGAAAACTGTATGTAAAGCCAAAATGGCATAAAAGAAATTCACAAAGAAGTCTTCTTGTGAAAGAAGAAACTGCATTTCCTATATAAGGGAGCAAAGCAAATGAAGCACTCCAAGCCTGGGGAATGTTGGAAATTGTTTTGTAAATGAATGGTACATAAATGTTGTAATATTTGAAGTATTTTTAAAGAAATATAAAAATATAAATATTTGTCCTGATGCTAATGTTGAAGATGTGATTGGCAAAGACATTACTGATATTAATAAAGTAAAATTTTCCAAATCCAACTCTTGTATTAAAGAAGAGAAGGTGGCAAATGCAATAAGAAAACTGAACAATCAATCACTAAGTTCACATGATCTTTAAAATACTTCAAATGCTTTACTGATCTAATTTTTGCTTCTGTTTGGTCAGATTAAACCTTTGTATAAAAAAGGAAATCCTGCGGATGTAACTAATTATGGAAGAATAACATTAGTGAATTGCTTTCCAAGTCATTCACAAGTGTTTTAAGAGAGATTAGTTCCATAGGCAGATGACTGAAATACGATAACACATGCAGTCCAGTGATAACAAGATTTTCAAATTATCTGTTGTGGTGGTGGGCACAGTGGTTGTCAGACTGGTACCAGTTCCATTAAGGACCAAGTAGACATTAGAAAACTTCTGTGAAAACCCCATTTAAATGTGACTGTCCAGTCAGGGGGAGTAATGACAGAGTTGATAATATGTTTTTCAACATGTCCACTGTGGCACACATTTGGATGTCACACTGGCATCATTTTCATTAAGGACCAACTAGACATTATCGTAAGTCTTCTGGTGAAAAACCCCATGTCTATTTGACTTTCTGTTCAGCAGGAGCTGCAATAAAAAGATTTTCAAGAAGGCTGCCATGGTGTCCATTCTGGACATCAGATTTTCACCATTTTCATTTAGCATCAGTTAGACATCATAAGAAGTCTTTCAGCAAAAATCTAATGCTGATATCCATTCAAGATGACTGGCAATAAGATTTTCATGATAGCTGCTGTGGTGGCCATGTTAGACATCGTATCTGCACCATTTTCATTTAGGCCCTTCTAGACATAAGTATTTTAGTGAAAACCCCATGTCAATATTACTTCCCTTCAAGAGGAGAAACAATAACAAGATTTTCAAGATGGACAACACTGCACCATAATGGACATCAGATATGCACCATTTTCACTGGGTCCAATCAATCATTATAAGAAGTCTTGCAATTAAAACCCCATGCTGATGCGACTATCCATTCATCACAAGTAGCAAAAACAAGATTTTCACAATGGCCCTAAATGACAGCCATATTAGACATCAGATCAGTGTAACTTTCTTTAGAACCAACTAGAAATCATAAAAAAGATTTCTGGTGAAAAACCTATGTCAAAATTACGTTCCATTCAGGAAGAGCAGCAATAAACATGATTTTCAAGAACACTGCTATGGTGACCATACGGGATGTCAGATCTGCACCATTTTCATTTAGTACCAACAAGATGTCATAAGAAATCATGTAGTGAAAACGCCATGCTCACACGACCATCCATTTTGGAGGAGTAGTGATACGATTTTTAAGATGACTGTTGTGGTGACCATATTGGATGTCCCAGCAGCAACATTTTAATTTAGGATCCAGTACTCCAGATAACTTTTGGATGTATTGGGTATTTCACTCACTAAATTTTTAAAAAATTGACTTGGGCTAGTGTTGTTTTTTTTTTTAAAAAATGGGTATTTTTTTCAATTTTAAACTGATTTTTGAAGTAAACACTAGAACAAGTATAATTCATTTTACTCCTTTCTATGTCACATTTATTGCCTTGTTTTGATGGGTCTCAATTTCACTTACTTTCAGCAACATAAGTCTTTGTCTCTGCAAATCATATGAAACTGTCAACTGGCTGGAAAAAAACTAAAAATTGTTGAATTTTTTTTAAAATTATGGCCCAGTAAATTTTCTCCCATGTATTCCTGACATTTTGAGTGTCTGATATTTTCTGAACTAGTGCTAGGTAACATGAAGTATTTTGTACTGCAGTATTTTTGAACATACTACGATACCTGCCACGATATATTGCAATTATATTAGGAACCAACAACTCAATATTCTGGGGCAGGGGCCTGACACTTTTTTGTTTAATTTCCGTCTGTCAAAGGCTGGAAAAGATATCTTGCTCTGAGTTATAGGAAAATAACACCATATAATATGCATGATATTATTTGGAAAAATATTAATTACCTTGAAACAAAAGAAAATCACAACTCCCCCAAAACCCAATAAATTAAATCACTCACTAGTATCTTATATTAGATGAATTTGCAATGTGTATGTTAATCATTGGATAAGTTGTGTCCTAAAAGCTGCAACTATAGTGGTTGAAGCTTACACAATTGCTGATACTGTGAAAGACATCGTGCTTACATTAGATTGTCAGTTGACAAAAATATGAAGTGTTGATACTGATGCCTACACTATTGACACAATAGGCTGGGAAACTTGAATGACATGCCAACACACAGGCATGATATTTATCAGAGGGCCAGTACTAAAATGACATGTGATTTTTTTTAAATCCGAAATTTTTCCGAAAGTTGAATTTGTCCTGAATGTGTTTCGCAGCATTCCATTTAGCCACTGCATTCACATACATGGCACATGTCAAACATGTGATTAAAGGTTCATAAATATGATTATGTTTGTTATATGTACAATTAATTTGTGTCAGTTACAATTGTTTTGTACAAAAAAGATCATATTTTAAAACTATTTTGTCATAAATAATGAAAACACACTGTTTCATAAAAAGATTCCTTGGGAATTTCTGTACATTTTTACTGACGGGAACTACAGATGTACTAGTATAGTGAAAAAGTACCATAGTACGTACCATGGGAAAAAATACTGTGGTAAACTGGTGATATTGCACACTTTTAATCTGAACACCTGATTTTATGCAATAAATGAGCAAGCAAATGCCCCATTAATTGCAACAACAAAAGTTCAACTGGTTTACATCCTAAATATGTGCTTTTTTAAGTTCATTGCACCAATAATACAAGTGGCATCAGATAGTAAAAGTAAACTGAAGTTTCAATCAGTTTTTTCATCACACAAACATATGCACAGAAATACTGATGTTTTGAGCTTAAGATAAAATGCTTGCACATCTGGTACATATACTGAAAGAACAAAATTGGGTATTTTACAATTTAATTGAGTGAAAGACATGGATATGCTGCTCATCTGGGGCAATGGGACCAACTAGACGATGGAATGAATGTGTGTGTAAAGTTTCATGGTAATCCTCCAAGTAGTTTAGAAGAAGGAGCAAAGCTAAACTAATGGATAGATTGATGACGGATGACACACCATCTAATAAGATCTACTGGTCTGGTCTATGACCAGTACAGCTAATTTTTAAAAAAATCACATCATGGTGCACTGTGTTCTAAGCATAAGCTATGTTTTGAAATGAAAAGAAAAACATATTACTTTTTACTATTAGAGCCATACTGACTAAAACACAGTAATCATTCATTCAAATATGGTTCATATATACCAATTAAGTTGAAAAGTATCTTGCTCAAATTACCCAGCTTAGGGTGAAATTAAATATTAATCCCAAGTGTAATTTCTTGTATTTCTGCTAATTTATACTCAAGAAACAGAGTGAAATGCAGAAGCATTTAACAACTGATTGCAGGGCATGTTGGGACATCCACAACCTTATATTTAAATAGGCTTACTTCTGAGCTCAATAAATGAACAGATATGGTTCAAAATGATATAAATTAAACAGAAGACAGATTTCTGGTTTAATATTGGACACTCTTCTTTATAAACACTAGTTTCACATACTACAGTTTCCCATTCAGGCAAAATGATAACAATGACTATTGAGTGAAACAATACACCTCTGGTGCATCCTGATATGCTTCATGTTACACAGCCTAAAATATGATACATTATCAATACACTTTTCATCTTTAGAAGATTTCTCAGTGATAAGGTGTCGCTGTTTTATATGTGCTGACATACTGGTTGCATTTCTAGCATGTAGATTACAGACAAACTTAATGTCTGTTCATATGCCATTCTCATCCTTGACAAGATAAAAAAAAAACTTCTAAACAGAATTCTTATATAACCTTTTAGGCCATTTCATTCTACTCCATTTGATCAGATGTATGACTCATCCTGGTCACCATGCCCTTTGTTTTGCACTGCATAAAAATGCTTTAAAAACATTTCATTACCAATTTCACGTCTTCCCATATACTTGGAAGGCATGATGGTGTTATCTTCAAAAAAGAAGAAATCGAGCAATTTCCTCGTGCAAGGACAATCCTATCTAGAAAAAAGTCGCAGCAAGGGAGTTGAGATGAATAACAACCAAAACCTTCACACAGTACTTACTGCTGATGCAAAACAACTGCTGTACACACATACGTTTGTTTCTTTGAGTGAAAGAGAAAATTATTAACACCCACTTCTCTTCTACAAATTAACAAAGTGACTTAACTTGTGTGGTTTGGAATCTGCCCCCTTGCTGATTCTGTGCTAAAAAAATTTTTTTTAAATCCTGTTGGTACATTCAGTCATGGATTACATATATCAGCATCAAAGGAGACATTCCAAACTTGTTCTCCATGTATGATTTAAATACTTTACTGATCATTTAATAGCCACTTTTGCCAAAGTTTCTCTGTTACTTTGTTTCTATTTAGATTGAGTTTGGATGCCAATACATCTGGTGTTACACAAAGTAAGCAAGCTACAATTAATTCAGATTGGTGGTTATTGTTTTACTCAGGACTGTAACAAACAATAACCACCAATCAGAATCAAATCTAACATATTTATATCACTGCATGAAACACCTGAAATGTAGCCCTCATATTTAAGAAGACAAGATGTGAGGTAATGGTGAAACTTCACATAAAAAGTGGTTATCAAATGATTATTAAAGTATTTAAATCATACATGAATCTGGAATGTCTTCTTTATGCTGATGTATGTTGCTAAGCATACTGACAGGATAAAGAAATCAGTATGGCATTGGCCGGGGGCACATTTCAAAGCCATGTGAGTTAGTCACCTTGTATTTGCAAATTTGTGGAAGGCAAGTGGGTGTTGTCAGTAATTTTATTTTGTTACCGTACTCACATAAATAAATGCTAAAGCTGTCTCAGATGAATTCTTAATTTAAAAAATAAAAAGGCAAAATGACTACTGCTAACAATTATTCATGATAAGATAAAAGCAGCCTGAGGCAGGAGGGATTTTAATGAAGACACAGAAGTCAAGCTTTAAAATATGATGCAAGATTTTAATGCATTTCATTGATTTTGGGAATGAATTTTGGGAAATCGGCATGAAACCTACAATTATGTGTTCAACAATAGATCCTGCAAGTGTTGTACCTAGAATTCCCAAGTCCTCGAAAACTGGTGCATACTTTGATAAAATCAGCATGATAAAAAGACTGAGTATTAATGTTTTGTATTTGTATAACGACATATACGGTAAGCAAAGATCTGTAACACTGGTACTTGCCAGGTTTTACTGGTAAAATTCCTCCATGTATAAGAAAAAAGTGAAACTGTCTATATTCATGTATTGACAAACTGTAAAATGTGTTTTAAATCTTGACAGTTAACTCTATCAACATCAAAGTCTGTCGGAAGTCAATCTATTCATTTTATGCAGTTATAAGCCCATATAATGGCTGACTTTGATCAGTGACTGACAACAACACAGCACCAGAAGAAGAATCAGCTTATCTCTTTGATGGATTCAGGTGGTGTAATAGTCTATACATATGGTATAATTCTGCCCCACCCCACCCCTGTTAAATTAGACAACTTACAGTTAGGGCTGGAGTTCCCATGGTAATCAAACTAATGAAACATGGTACTGGATTGGTGCTGCATCTTAACAAGTGAGGAAGCCTGGAAGCCATTTTCATCATGCGTAGTTGATGTCAAAGCAATGGCTGAACCATCAAGCTGACTCCTTCCAGCACTGTTGTGTGTGACTAATTGCTGGTATGTGAAGCAATAAAATTAAAGCACCCCTATATCTGCTTCACAGATGTTAATCCAAGCTTTCATTTCTTTTTCTCCCAAATAAATTAATAACCACATGTTTGTTTGCCAAGGAACCAGCTTGGTCTGGGTTCTGCCACTTTCTATTTATGGATGACCATAAGTCGTGTGATCTTATAGGCCATGCTAAAGTTGAAGGCTTTCATTTGCACCAAGCCACTAAAATTAAACATTAGTAAACACCATAACTATTTACTTTAAAAATGAACTCTGAACCAAAGTTGTTAACTGTGTGTGGATTAATGTGGTAACTGACACTAACAATAGTGGAATGGGATTACATTGTCCAAGTTTCCTCTCACCCTTTCCACCACATTTTAGATACTTTGTAATTTATATCTGAGTGTGGGGTCAGAGTCAAATGGCCATCAAAAAATATGAAATTCACCGATACCTGGAGAAAGCCAGATTCATAAAACAGAGAACACTTGTCAGCAATGTTTTTGTTGGTATCATGTGACTAATGCTTTGACATGTGTCCTCTGCTTCATGAATCTGGTTTTCTCCAGGTTGCTAGGTTTCTGGGTGTTGTTCTTGGATTAAATATGTTGAGAATTAAGTATGTTTAAGGTTTTTTTTTACAAACATTATGTATTTAACGTATACCTTGGGACACAATAAAATAAATTATTTTTTTCCTGTTACAAAACTTATGGTGACACTTTTTTTCACCTTGGTCATGTCCCAAGACATAAGCAATGAAACAAATTTCTTGAATTTGCACCCAGCCCCCACAATGCATGTTACAATAAAATAGATAAACAAAACACTCATTTGACAATAACATGAAAGAAACTAACCTTGTATTGTTGCCCTTTATTCCTCTAAAGACAAAAATTTCCATATTTGTAGCATATGCATCCATACTGTAGTGTGTTATTGTTTATGTAAGACAACACAACAGATTGTTCATTGATGTGAATATAGAGAAATGAATTGTGTTTGGTTGTACTCAGTGGTTTGAATATGTTATCAATATCTATTGATTGCTTGAAGGCATATGCCATTCATGCATTAAACAGTGTTAGGTGCAAGACATCCTAGAATGTATTATATCCATGTTAACTATGTGACAGTATCTCACAAATAAAAATCTTTGTTTGAAAATACATTGACCCTGTGTGCCAATGACAATCTTTTCACTGGCATACAAAAAGTATTATTAAAACAAGTGAATGATGTGTATACTGTTTACCCTGCAGACATCAATGCCCATTTGTATCAATTATGATTACAGATGGCAAAAAAAAAATAGAAGCCAACTTTGGTTCCTCTTAACCGGTATTCACAGAAAGTTTGAAAATTAATTTAAACAATGGAAAAGGTTTTAAAGTGACAGTCTAGTGCTTCAAGCACAGACACTGATGACCAGGCCCGGCGCGTGGTGTTTTTCTTGTGTATGTGATGAATGTTTGGTACCTTTCCAAAAACAAATTTTCAAATAAACTGCAAATAAAACGAACAGGAAATGAAAAGGTGCCTGTGTGCATCGTGCACTTCACACACACAACCAGCTGAGTCTGTCGATGACCCAACATCTCTCAGAAAATTTGGATGAGAAAATAAAATCATTTAAGTAATTTGTGACAGTCAGAAGAGGAGAACATGATTTCATTGACAATATTATCATTAACATGGATGCAACTCCAATGTATTTTAATCTCATTCCTGGAGAGATTGTCAATAAGAAGGGGATTAAAAGTGTGAGAATTTGCATCACTGGTGCAGATAAAAAAATCTGACATTAGTCCTTTCAGTATCTGCAGCAGATATGTTGTCTCCAATGAGGGAGCTAAAAAATATTCATGCACCAAAAGGATGGCTCATACATGAGCAGTAGGAGGGTTGGGTTGATGAGGTGATGCTTCAGTGGATTAAAGAGTCATATCTCCTGTACACACTTGAATTTTTTTAAGATAAAATTTAAGTTAAAGTGCATTTTCTGACACAATTTTCGAATGAATTACAATGTGTCCCACAACTTACATCTAAAAAAAATGTGCCCCAGAATGTAGTGCACAAAAAATTATTTTAAAATTGATTTAAGTTGTCCCAAGAAATATGATGTCCCAAAATATACAATAGATATGGTAGCCCATACTATCTTATCTCTTGTATCTCACCAGTTCATCATCTGTTCCCTTGTTGAGGACTGTAGATTGGGACAGGAGTTGTCCAAATGCTCTGTCCCCTGATCCATTAGCGCTATCTGAAATAATATCAAATTAATAAAAATATAAAAATATTGAGAAATCTGCAACAGCATGGGGCATGTATTCCCACTATTGTAACTACTAAGTTATTAACTAGAACATATCATTGGTTTAATCAACCCCATGTACAAAAGCTATCCCCGTCTCTCTAAGAGGTGAACCAGGTCCCATACTCACAAAACTCTGCATCCTGAATATATGTGATTGTGATTGTGATTATGATTTTTAATGTAGCTTTAAGAATTTTTCAGTCATATCGCTATGATGTCTGCAGTGTGACAGTTTATAGTGATGTCTAGCACTGGGGCATCATGCCGCAGACATGTAGCATGATGTCCCACCCAGTCACATTATCCTGACACCAGGCCGACCAGTCCTAACACTAACCTCTTAATGCTGAGCACCAAGCGAGGCAGCTGTTAGTACCATTTTTGTAAGTCTTTGGTATGACTCGACCGGGGATCGAACCCACGACCTCCCGCATCCGAGACGGACGCTCTAACCACTAGGCCACCGGAGCGGTCCTGAATATATGTACATTACTTTTAAAAAAAACAGCTGTCTTTGGATTGCATCAAAAACATTTGCTGAACTTTCAAAGGACTCTCAATATCTAACAATATTCTTATTTCTTGTATGTTAAGCACAGAACTCTCAAAACAGTTTCAGGTGTGGAGTCCTGGACTCTTTACTCACAAAACTCAGGTGTCCCGAACCTATTTCTGAGAGTCCCTGGCATAATCTTGGGAGTCCCTCACTTTGAAAAGGACAGAAAGGAAAACAAAAAAGAATATAATCATTATTTTATTACATATCATGATTGAACTCTTACAATTTATAATATCACATTAAAAAAATATGTTTCAGTAAACAGAATGTGAAGTTAAAACATTATACATGTAAATTTATCATTTTTACCACTACAATGTAAAATAACACTAAAAACAATTATAAAAACAGAACAATAAAATCATCAACAATTAGTGCCAATCCCAAGAATGATCATTTAGAATGTTGTGTAGTTTTCTCTTTTGGTGAAATAGCATCTCCATTAACATGAAAGAAACTTACACAAAATAATCTGTTCTAGTATATCTGAATGTAAATTACCAACATTAAAGGAAACAAAGAAGGAATGGAAAAATATACCAAGCAGTATATGTTAAAAACACTAATCAATACAAATAAATTAACTAGTAAACAGTGTTAAATACCTTAAGAACTATCCCTATAGAATAAAGGTGGAATATAATGGGGTCTCCATAAAGATAAACTGATGTTGGTACATGTACAGCACCTAAACTATTCGAGACTGCAGATGTGAACTGTTGTCAAAATGAATTCAAAAACGCTTTAGGTACTGATATTCAAATATTACCAATCAAAAATGCAGCTTTCACATATGTTGGCCTTTTGCTGGCATTAATATCATTTTGATAAAAAAAAAGTGCAACTTGTAAACAAGTTTAAGTCACTCACTTTTACAAATTAATTTACTTTTCTGTGCTCTTTTAAAAAGTATCTAATGATACAGTAGTGTCCTAGTCTAAATTACTTGTACGTAAATAGAAGTTATTATTATTATTATTATTATATTATTATTATATTATTATATTATTATTGCATAATGATGATTCAAAAATATTCTCTGAATCAAACTCTGAGAAAGCTTCAATTACTATCACGATTTATATTTGCCTTCTCAAAAATTTAATTTAAATACAATTTCAACAAAAAAAAAAGCATTGCCTAGCAATCACAGGTGCTTGCACACACACTCAGTATAACATCAGTTTCTCTGAAGTCATGTCAGAGTAACCTTCAGAAGTCATGTCAGAGTAACCTTCCTTTCACAAGATATGTACAGTGATAAGGATTAACTGTTAATAAGTCACACTGGCTTTATGCCTGTTTACTTAAGTCTAGCCTTTAGCTATTCTACAGATTTACCACAGCTGACCAAACCAAAAACAAAGTGGAGGTAACCTAGGGGAAAATGAGGAACTCCACGGGGATGTATCACAAGGAGAAAGAGTGCATTATATGAGAATTTAACATATATCTGATCTGTTAGCTTGGGTGCCTGATAGCCCTGAATTAAATTATCAAATATCATAACCTGAGCTTAAATGCAAACAAAAAAGAATGAGGAAAACATGAGCAAGTCAATACAACATGGTTTAGTTGTGTCATTCATCACACTAGCCTCTAAAATATTGTGACCATTTCTAAAATCATATAGAACATACTGTAGCCAATTCATTTTAAGTGTTACAATATTTTATAACAGTGCAGAATAATGGGTACGTGTACATAAAACATAGGTTGAAACAGTCCGAGTATTAAATAATATATAATAAACAATGAAACATAACAAATTAAAGGTATTTATGTGTAGATATAACCTTTGTTTTCAAGACTATTGGTAGGTTATTATTGGGGGGTTGGGGGTTGCAGAATTTTCAACACATTAATGGTTATGTCATAATGAAAACATGGGAGCTAATAATGCCTTTCCCAAGGATGGACATAGCTAACACAAGTTAGTCTTTAAAATCGTATACAATCATGATTAATTATTTAGTGTTCTAGGCTAACCCATCATATAGTAGTCTATTTTCTGACCACTGAGCTTCGAAGTAAAATACAAGAAACCTGAACAATATAGTGTCCAAATTCAATACCAGCACCAGATGCTTGTAGACTTGGGGAAGGAGGTGCAAATGAGTTTGGGTGAGTCAATAATTTGTATACAAACAATGAAATAAGATTTTAAATATCATTTTGGTATCAGTCATTTATCTCAGTTAATGTGAGAATTAAAATGAACATAACGATCAAAGACTCTGTTGCAACTTACCATCCTTATTCATCAAACTCTAATTTTATATGATGACTAAGGTAATGATTTACTTATATGGGATATGTCAACTCATAATTACATAAATGTCAAGAATCAAATTTTCTTCACATAATAATTTTGTTATACAAATAACTTTTGCATAAAAAAATAGAGCAAATGAACATTCTTGTTATTTTTATTATGCTTTAAGTCTTCTCTATTTCCTTCATTTTCTCAGCATATTTTTCTTTGATTGATGGCACGTTGCCAAATTTTCAAATACAATTAATGTTATTTCTCTTTCAATATGTACATCTGCAATATAAGTTACTTCCACTTACATATTATCTATCATTTACTTCAGAGAATTTTCAACCCATGGTTCAGTTTGACCCAGTGGGACATACATCAGCAGCAAAACAGAAACCTCTCTAGGTCATTCGGCAGCTTGACAATGACGCCCGTAATTTACTCTTAGCATCATATAGGTTATGTCCCTTTCTATCAAGAAGTTACCTTTCCACAGTAGACACTTTTATATGAATGAATAGTAAAAATGTATGGATTCTATTGTTACAACTCTATGGTCTTAAACTAAATAACAGAAAAGAGTGAAAACCATATTCTGATTTTGAATAAGGTGATGTGCCAGTAGTCTCAATCATGCTAATGTGCCAATAGTCTTGTTTTATCACAATGATATAAACAAAAATGTCCTTGAATGAATTCACAATAATCCCAAAACAGTGACTTAGTCCAAAAATCAGTAAGTACTGTGTAATCTGAACACTGTTTTTGGATATAAGCTCACTGTGTAAACAGCAGTAACTGGACAATGTAAATAATAACCTTGTTAAGCATGGCCTGAGGTTTTAACTGTAATGTAAGTATTAAAGTCTGCTAAGCCCTATTAACAGTAGAATCAAGTATGTTTCTTATATTTCTGTCATAAATAACTACTGGAAATTATAAAAGTCTGTCCAAACTTTATTGCCAAAATTGCTCTTTGGGTGGGCTAAAATCAGAAGAAAAATTCACCACTAATGTTTTTGGCCACTGTATACACGAGTCCTAGATACGTAATTCAATGTTGCATAGAGATACATACAATTTCGGATTTTTGTTGTCTCATCTTAGCCATAAAATGTACCAGGAAATGATCATGAAACATGACTTCATTTATGACAATTTGTCTTTAAGATGCTAAGGGAAGTACTGAGTTTCATTTGTAGTTTTCAATTTCCTGGTGATTTCTACTGATACTAAAGCCATGGTTATGTTGTTTTGAATTTTATGAGTAATCATTCAAGATCCACATATACATTTGTTTTCAGGTTAGCCAAACAACAAGCCTTGGCAACTACTGTCTATATTTTCTGATATGTCTGGCCGTAAAATACAGTAATGTATCAGATCAAATGGGTGAGTGGTGTACAAATTTAATGATAAAACTTCCGACTCCTGTGTGGTGTACCTACAGTACAAAAGGCTATAATGTGCTTTCCTAGTAAATCCAGGCTCCAAGTTAAAATCAAATTCGAGCCTCCAAACATATTAAATAATAAAGAAATGAATACTCAATCGTTTAATTATATTCATTTTAGGTTTTTGATTTTTACTTTTAACTGCCAACTTTGATATCAATAAAAAAAAAGGAAGTAGGCATCAAGAAAAGCGAGGAGGCGGAGTCTCTGAGAAACAACTTGTTGGTCTATCATTGGGTGCAGTTTTATGCATAAACCATAATTTAAGCGATATTTTTGTAATTGTTCTCAGCCTCAGGAATGACATCTGTGACTTCAATTTTTGTTATTTTTTTTTTAACATCGAATGATGCTGGACTGGAGACGGAGTCATGGGTGCACATCTTGTTCGTGTCATCATTACTGGTTAAAAGAATTCTTTCAAAAGTTAACAAAGTTTCAGTTACCTGATCGGTGGTTCATTTCTGTAGCTTAGGAAAACATAAATCATGTCTTCATCGGTAATATTCTTTCCGCAACGTCTACCGTCATCTAACGCTACCTCTATTGTTGAGGTTTTCGTGTTGAGTTGTCATATTTTGGGCAAAAACCAACAGTTGTACGAAAGATTAATATCTGGTATAAATAACTTGCTTGTAGTGAAGGTTGAATCATAAAATGATGGATTCAATAAATTAAAAAAAAATAGATACTTATTTTATCTACGCTATATATAACGAATAACTGCTTATATAAGTGTATTTTACCATTATTGAGGCTAAATGATGTCTGTTATATACAGTGTATGGAACAGCGGAAGTAGAGAGCCTGCATGTGCTAAAAATAGGGGTCTGCCTAGGCACAGTAAAGTACAGGAATGAAGACGAAAACAATAACGTACAAGAAAATAACCAATGAAGCAAGAAATTAAGCGTTATGCACATAAAATGTAGATTAAGATTATGGGTTGTGTTGAAAAATACAAATATAAAGTGCTGTGCTGTTTTTTGTGTCTGCTTTTGTTCATCCATTGACATAAATATGATATAAATGAGTTAGTTACATATTGTATTATTGTCGTTGTTTATTTATTTGTATTCCGATATTCTTTGTAACTAAGAATACAGGAAACTGTGGAACAGAGAATGCGTTATAACCTCCTTCAAAAGATCAGCTTTAAAACGAATGAAGATTCTGATGATGATGATGACATTTAATGATGATAGATGAAGATACATGGCGAATGCTTCAGCTACACTAATAACAACGGGGACTCGTGAGTCTCAACTTTTTTAATACAAAATTTAAAATGAAAATTACACGCGTGGTTATTTTTTTTTCAAGATTGCAAACTTTACTATTAATTAAGAAAAAAGTGTATATTCTCGTGTTCTAGCAAGGCCGGATGGGAAGAGATTGCGGGGTTTCCGGAAACACTCGTCCAGGCTACCCTCCCCCAATACACCCTCCCCCCCCCCCCACACACACAGAAAGATCACTTAACACTTTCAATTTGACCACCGTTTTATTATCGCGCACCTTTTATTGGGTATTATGAACACTTTGAGTAAATGGACACCTACACTTTAGATTTTGGTGCACTTTTGAGGAAAGGCAGGGCCCTTTTAAAATTTTTGAACCACCTACCAGCAACATTTGATCTGATCCGGCCCTGTCTGGAGAGCCGATTTGAAAAACAACTGTTATAAAATTGGTATTAAGTCTATTATTATTATTATTATTATTATTATTGCCGGCCTTAGGCCGAGTGGACTGATTTGGCCCCGCGCGATGGTAATTTGTAAAAAATATATTTATAGAGAGAAAATAATTTTAAAGCGACGGAAGAAACTTTTAAGTTCAAGATCATATAAAACTTGTTTAAAAGTTTATTTCCAAATGCAAAGGCCATTCCCGATTCTTCTTCTTCTTCTTCTTCTTCTTCTTCTTATTATTATTATTATTATTATTTATTATTGTGTTTATGTTTAGACACTGTTACGACCCCATGATCTTGAACTAAGTAACATAAAGAAACAAAATCAACAAGTTTAGAAAAATCAACAAATAATTTAATTCTCCTAGTTACAAACTTATAATTAAAGAACAACTAACAATATTGTGATTTTAAATCCCAAACAATCCTATATGTTCTATCACAAGCCCAAAAGTATAGAATGTTCCGAATGAATTCAAATATTCTTGAATGTCTTGATGTATCACAACAAAATAATCCACAAAGTCTTTTAGTTAGTTCTCAAAAATCTCAACAGAGGTTTAGTCCAAAAACTCAATGAGCACTTTATAATTCTAATGAATAATTGAAATAAATAAATCTTCTGAAATTATAGCTGAACAGAACTATAAACTCTGATCATATATTCCCAAAGACTGACATTTAAATAGGAATAAAGATTTTGTTTCAAAGATCTCCTTATATACATCCCCACTTGACCTAAGTCGCAATGGCATTTTCTGAAAAACTAATTAAAAATTCAAAAATATTGTCAACAAGTTCGTCTCCAGAACATTCTAAGGTCGTAATCAAGCTAGGTCTTGAACTCAGATTCAAGAAAGCATATTAGAAAACATGACAATAGTCAAGTAGGCCAAATCTCTATCCACAATCACAGAGAAAGGTCACGCACACCATATTAATTAAATATACACAACACCTCCCCTCACAAAGAAAAATAAAGATTTATACAATAAAGTTGTCTTCTACATATTAGTCAAATATACGTATGTTACTATAATAATTAGAATTACACAAGGGGATGGTATATGAATGACACAAAATGTCTGCAAAAAAGTGATACAGTAATACTATACACGTGGCATCTGCAATCACATTATCTTTTCCCTTGATGTGTATGTCAATGTTACATTCACGTAGCATCAAACTCCACCCCAACAATCTCTGATTTTCGTTTTTCATTTTGTTAATGAAGTAAGGGAGTTGTGATAAATGAAAATAATAATCTCAGAAGGAGCTGAACTAACATACACTTCAAAATGCTGCAAAGCCAATATCAAAGTCAAACATTCCTTCTCGATTGTTGAATAATTTCGCCGTTGCTTGTTTAGAATTTTAGAAAATAGCACACTTGATGATCCACACCATTTTTATCTTCTTGAATCAATACTCCACCAACCCCTAGATCACTTACATCAACAGACATTTTAAATGATTAACTGAAATCTGGAGCTAAAAGAACCGGTGCTCTCTTAACTGTGGCCTTTAATTATCAAAAGCCTCCTGACATTTGTCAGACCAGTTAAACTTACATTTCGTACTCAGCAAATTTGTCAGAGCTTCAGCAATTATCGAAAAATGTAGCAAAATTTCTGATAATATCCAGCCATACTAAAAAAGATCACATTAGTTGCATTTTGCTAACAGTCACTGGGAATTCAGAGATAACCTTAACCTTAGCTTCTACTGCTTTAAAGTGACTGAGTCCCACAATAAGTCCAAAATGTGACACGAGCACGGCAAAACGGACACATACATAAATAAATTGTCAGATTTGCATAACTTGTGGATCAAAGAATTCCCGAATGGTTTCCAAGTTATCTTTCCATGATTCGATGTGGATGATGACGTTATGGTTGTAAGCATCACAATTATCTTCACCAAATGTAGTCATGTTCATTAAACGCTGGAATGTTGAGAGATAATTTTTCATACCAAGCGGCATCACTTTATATTATTAAAGCCTGTATGAAGTTGCAAATGCCGAAATTCTTTTGCTCTTTCCAGAGTGGAATTTACCAGAACCGTTTTAAAAGGTCAGACTTATTGACATATTTTCCATTTCCAATTATGGCAATGCAATCTTTGATTCTTGGCAGAAATGAATCCATGTTTGAGACACTATTGATTTTTCTATAGTCAGTACACAAACGGAATGTATTATCTGGTTTAGGCACAAGAATACATGGCGAACTCCAGTTACGTTTACTTAGTTCCCAAGCAAATACTTAATTTCTGTTTTCAACCGTTTCTGCTTGAGATGATTCAACCTGTAAGGATGCTATTTCATAGGTGTAGAATCTACATTCTCAACATCATGACAGACTTTACTCGTTCATGTTGGAACAACAGGAAACAATTGCTCATATTCACATAATAGCTGTTTTAACCCACTCTTTTCATATGGTTGTAGATGTGAAAGTTTCTGGTCCAGATTGTTTAATATTCCTGAATTCCAAAGATTGGTTAAACCAAAATCACTACAGTCAGATTGCATTTCATCCTTTATATCCTCACTGTATGGGACAGGTACAACTAATTTGATTGAACTTTGAACAGGACTATCTACCAAAATACTCCCTTAACATATTTATATGGCAAAGTTGTTTCTGTTTCCGCCTCCCAGGAGTGTTGATGATATAATATAAGTTACTTACTTTCTTTCCAATTGGATAAGGACCATAGAAGTTAGCCCGAGGACGATTTTGATGTATGGATAAGAGAACAAGAACTCTATCAGGAGGCTGAAAACTACTCTCCTTTGTATTTCTGACATACCTTAATTTCGTTTTTGACTGAGTGGAGTGAAGATTATTTCTCGCTACTTCACAAGCCTTCGACAACTTATTTTTGAAATCAGAGACATAGTCAAGATGTTTAATCTTGGAATCTTCATTTGAAAGAAGCTTCTCTTGTAATTAACTTCAATGGTCCACGGATGGTCCAAAACCTAGTTTAAAAGGACTAAACCTGGACTGATTCTTGAACTGATTCCCTAAAATCAAACAAAAGCAAATTAACACATTTATCCAAATCTGTTCCTGTATCAAAGCAATATGACCGAATCATATTCTTCAAAGTTGGAAGAAATCTGTCTAAAGCCCCTTGACTTTCACAGTAATAGGCATAAGACTTAAACTTACGGATTTATAATTCATGCGCAACTCCATAATAAAATCTGACTGTGGTTTGTTCGACCCAACCAATGTATTGCTTTCAATACAAAAGCGTGATCTTGACCTAAATAAGAACATTTTGATAGCTCCGTCTTTATTCTGTTGCTTATTTTTCAACCTGTAGCAATCAGAAATGGCGTGACCATTCTTCTTACAATAAGTGCATGTAGGAAGAGATAATGATAGCTGATCTGTCATAGCAGAAGTTTAATTTCTAAAAGTTGTGCCATATCGTATGAGACTGGGATGATTTTTGTTTAAACAAAACACTGTTGAGAAGAAATCTTATTAACAAATGACACTTTGTGAGTCTATAAATAAGTATCGGCTGTGCCAGCAGCATCTTCCAAAGTTTCTACCTTTTGTTGGCTCAACATGTTTAGTTTTGACATCACTAGGGATGCCATTTTTGAACTCGTGAGCTGTCCGATGTAATCTTGATCATCCTTCTTGGCTGAACACCACCTATCAAATAGTTGTTATTTGTTACATTGGAAAGTTTGTCCAGTTACTTTTCGAGAAATTCCAAACCCTTTTTGATGTTCCTCAGGTACCAACTCATAACCCTTCAAGATACAATCTTTAACCACATGATGATAAGCACATTGTTTTACCGACAGTTAAGTGTAAGCTTCACAAACTTAAAATTATAATAACAAAGTCCAATGATTTCTTGGCTATTTAAAGTTTTCAGCAATTTTCTAAAAGTGAGAAAAGTTATTTATTTACTTTTTCTTGCTGAGGTGGTACTAACCTAATATTTCTGGAAACATCAAAACCTGAACTTGTAGGGAAAAGTCCGTGGGGGAAGCATATTCTGTCTGCCAGTTCTAATTCTTTTAAACTATATATTTTATATTAAAAAGATATATTAAGTGATTTGTAAAATGAGTTACTACACAAAATAATTCCGTATGTGAAATATAAGTGTCGTCTCTTTAGTATGCTGTCAGTAGCTATAAATAGAAACGAACATTTTGCTGAAGAACTAAAAATGCATACGTGCACGAGCATATAAATGGTTATGAATAAAGATTATGACACAAAACAGACCTACTCAAAGGATTTTCTACTGCGCTCACCAAGTTTTGAAGAGCTGGCATCGTCTATGTGAAGTCTGGTGGATTTTCTTGCGCTTGGACAAGTCCAGCGGTATGCGATGTACTCAGTAAAGAAATAAATGCATATCCAAAAGTAAACGGAAAGCGTGACCATCTAGCGCAGCTGTGGATTCGTTCTCACATGCATTATGAAACAAAACAAGAAGAAGATATTAAATATCATAGGGACAAGATAGGTCAAGACTGTGTCACAATGTCGATACCGAACCCTATTGTTTCATTGATTGGAGCGAATGACAACACAAAAACATATTCCGTCTGTATTTGTTTGTTGGTGGGATTTCTTGTTTTGACTCTCAAATGAAAATAGATTGAATCTAACACAAGTGTGGTGCTTATACGACTTCATTTCAACAGGTGCCAGATGTACAACTATCAACACATAAATTATATACATATACCTTACATTTCTTATTTTTATTTTTGTAACATTAGAATCAGCGTTCAATATTTACCAGCATAATCAGTTTCAGACGTGTATGTGCTGTCTTTGCGAGTCTTGGATGTGTATTTTGAATATAGAACTATTCACACACACACACACACACACACACACACACACACACACACACACACACACATATATATATATATATATATATATATATATATATATATATATATATATATATATATATATATATATATATATATATATATATAAAACAAGAAATTTTCTGTTAGTAAAATTTTAAAACTTCCTCGCGAATTTCTCTTTTCCCAATGTTTACCACGTGTATATTGAAATATGTCCCACGGAATTTACTTCATCATTATTAAATAAAATATGTTGCAAATAATGATAAGAAGATTCCAGTTTTGTTGACAAAATAAATTTCTGAATATTTACAATAATTCATTACAACTGTGAGTGAAAAAATAGAAATGTTGGCAAAACAAAAAACAACAACATGTAGAAAATATAAACATTTATATTTTTATATAATTGGAATCAGCGTTCACAATTTTCCACTGTCGTAAGCTTAAGATATCTGTGTTGTCTTTGCGACTTTGCCCGTCTTTGCCCCGTCTTCACTCATCGTTGCGCGTCTTTGCGCGTCTTTGCGGTGTTTAGTTGGACCTTTCCATAGTTGGAAGGATTGTTGTATCCAGAGATAAACTTCTGTTCTGTAAGTTTCATATTTTCTTTTAACAATTGTCCAAGGTTTAGATGAATCGATTTTGATGTTATGTATCTTGTAGAGTTTTAATTTAGAACTGAAGATAGTGTTGCGGTTTGTGCGCGCTCTAGTAAGAACCTAATGCTCCCGGATACCACTTCGGTCTCGGTCTCGAACTTGTTGTGAACAGTTTTTATTTTATAAGACAGCAAAACTAAAACTTCATTCAACATTTAAGTTGTTGATATAAAGTTTATGTTACGTCCCTTTAACGACTTATTTGGTATTAAATATATTCAGTTTGGAAAATCAATGGAGCGAGTTCTTGTGCATGTTTACACATGTAACAACACAGGAGTTTGACGTTTTGTCAATAAAGTACGATGAAATCTCTGACAACACGAAATCACCTTTCATCGTACTTTATTGATAAAACGTCAGACTCCTGTGGTAATAATGACCACATGCAAGTAGCTAGTCTTGGCAGATGTGAGGTCATTCTTACTGACTTGGGTTACCTACTACAAAGATTCCGTTACACCTTTTTATGCGGGTTTTTCTTGCAAAAGTTACCCTGAACGGGAAAATATGAGTCGGTATTTGTGTACAAAAGATAAAATATTAAGTCTTGAAAGTTGACTGAATCTTCATCAAAGTCACTCAGAAGCCGGCCCATTCTATTCGTACAGTTGTAGTCCCATATCCCTACCGACATTGATCAGTGAGTGACAGCAGCAAAAGAGAACCTTAAATGGTGTAGGCTTATCTCTTTGTTAGCTCAGGTAGTGTAATGGTATGTACATATGGTATTGTTCTTTTTATTGCATTTACCTGAAGTCAAGGAAGTGAAAATGACCAAGCGGAACTAGCATTTTGTTTTTTATAGCTGCACTTCTGAAGTAATGCCAAGCTATCAATTCTGTTACCCAAGTTATACCCATCAATGTTGCACCAAATTCAAGGGAATTAAAAGTTCTTACAACAATACCAAAGATATATACAAGGTCTTTTTTTAAATATCCAGCATAATCAGTGAGGAAAACCAGGGAAATTCTTTTTCTTAAAAGATCTAACCCTATACAAAATATGAAACTGTAGAGCACCACCCAAACCAGTAAAATTTAACATTTTATATGGTGCATGTAAACGCCTTAACTATTTGCATTATGAGTGAACTCTGAACTGAAGTTATTAGCAGTGTGTGAATTAAGTTGGTGACTGACAGTGATAATATTGGAATGGGATTACACTACTGTTGGTGTGTTGACATTATTCATTATCAAATCAGTTTCTGTAAAGGCCAGAAACTCATTCATTTAATTTTCTTTCTGTAATGTATTTTTTTTTCCACATAAATTTCCATACTTTATGCAAATGATAAGCCATGCATTGTTGAGATTGGTTGATTAGCATTGCACCAGTAAAATTTGTCCACGTACCAACTTGTTCCATCCTTGTCGATACAAAGTACCTGTAGTTGCATAACTCTAGCAGAATCTCTGCAGTTAGTTAGGCCCTGTATGCAGGCAGGTTCAGATATTGTGTATTAATGATCATTGTGTTCAAAAAGAGTTTTGAAATGTGTATGACTTAGAAAAATATGTTGATGAATCTTTTTACATTTATATCCTCACTTAATGTTAACATTTTAATAGTTTGTTTTAAATCACACCAAGTAAGCAGTCAAAAATGAATTACGTTAGAGAAACCACTCCAAGCTGTAGATGGTTGAAAATTAATGCCCTTGTCCCATATAACTCATGCATTATTTCAAACAAATGCACTGCAATTCATGGTTTCTCCAATACAGTTTTCAACCTGAATTAGACAGCTGGTTATATACTAAAACAACAGATATATAATTAGAAACAAGTATGGTTGTAAGGCAGAATGTACCATATTTTGGTATGTATAACATATACTTCTTATACCAAGTTTTCCTATTTTCATGTACCATATTTTGGTATGTATAACATGCACTTTTTATACCAAGTTTTCCTATTTTCATTTACCATATTTTGGTATGTATAACATGCACTTTTTATACCAAGTTTTCCTATTTTCATTTACCATATTTTGGTATGTATAACATGCACTTTTTATACCAAATTTCCCTATTTTCATTTACCATATTTTGGTATGTATAACATGCACTTTTTATACCAAGCTTTCCTATTTTCATGAGTGGGTGGACATTTTAATGTAGAGCAGTAAGTTTTAAGATGATCTGACATGAGTATTGTGGCACTAAAGTTAATGCCAAACTAACAGTCAATTACCTTAAGATAGCAATACTGACACTTAGGTCAACATGTTTTCATTGTCAGTTATGCCAAACTAACAGTCAGTTATCTTAAGATAGCAGTGCTGAAACTTAGGTCAACATGTTCTCATTGTCATGTATGTATGATGAAACTGTTAATATTAAGTTTATGTTGTATTCATTTAACTTGGTATTGTGCCCAAGATTAACACTTGAAACAAAATAGATTGGGAATATATTTTGCATGTAGAATTTGAATGATAAATGGAATAGAAATAAAATTAAAGTTCATACTTTTGTTTAGATAATGCCAAGGCAAAAAACCCCCAAAACAACCCAGATTTTTGTAATGTGGCAGCAGTTGAACAATTTCTGTTTGAACAGTGGTCATAAATAGAAAAATGTAGGTTCACTAGATTTATATTTATTCCTTTTATTAGTTTATTACTTGATGGACTATTGGTACAGTTTATAGTGCCAAGTAATGGATTCGGTTTTTTATTTCCAGACTTTGTTCCCAAGATGACTGATATGAATCGAAGAGGAGGGGAAAAGGAAGATGTTCATCAGCTACAAGATGCAATGTCCAGTGGAGATGATTTGGAAGAAGAGATAGAGGAAACAGAATATGCACAAGAACTTATAATTGTGGACCCACATGCAGTTGTTTGTATTTTTTTAAAATTAGATTTTTGTGTTTGATGGGGAGTGTGTGAATCTTCTTTTAGGTGGTAGAGGAGAGATAAAAACATCCCAAGCCCTCTCATTGAAATTAAATGATTGGCCTCTATCTTAAAATCAGTTGTATAACTATAAATTGCACCAACAAAGAGTGTATGACTAGAAATTGTACCAACTTAGATTGTATAACTATAAGTTACACCAACTTAGATTTTTGTAATTACAGTAAAACCTGTCTTGAGAGACTGCTGCTATGAGAGACCACCTGTTTTGAGAGACCGTTATCTCCATACACAGATTTATTGGTTATATAGTGTCATGACCTGTTATGAGAGACCAAATGTCTTGTGAGGCCATTAGTTTTTGGTAGAAGGGGATGGTCTTTCAAGCCAGGTTCTACTGTATAAACAGCACCAACTTAGATTTGAAACTCTCATTGGCTTAGGAAGTTGCTTAAGGTGCATTTAATATGTGGAGGGCACTGTAAAATTGACAGAAAACCATGGACTCGAGATAAACTGTGAGTTTGCTTTTCATGGCACATGTTACTAAAGTGAAATTAACCCAGTATGTATATGTGCAGATATAGCATCTTGTACAACTTGTCTTTCTGGTCTTACTGTCCCTTCACTTTCAAAATCACTGGAATAATGCGACATTGTCCATCCGTTCATATGCATGTATGTAAACAGTGGTTGAAAAAGTCTCTAAAATTCCACTTACCAGTGAACAGCAATAAATATTTTTACTTATGCAGATTAAAATATTACTTACTGAACCATATATTATCGAAAATTAAATGTTGATGATGCTAATGACCTAAATTTGTGTGAAATGTTGTTTTGTGGAACATATCCTGTGAGCCTTCTAACACCATTTGAAATGATTACAGCTGAGACCAATCTGCTTACCTTCTGGTAAGCCCCTTTTTGTATTGAAGAATGAGAGCAACTCGCTTGTATGAGCTTCATTAAAACAAACTGAAAGCAAACTTCAAGTGGAATGTTTGGACTTGGGCTGAACAAAGTCTGCAATATTGTCCAGTTGTTGATGAGCATTATTTTTATTGAAGAGATATTGCTGGTTATCCCTGAGTCAGTTTTGATTGCCAGAAATTTGACTCACAATTTCAAATTGGGCTTGTGAATTTTCAACCCCAGGTAATTAATGTCTTTGAACCCCTTCAAGATTAAACCTAGACACTTGGACCTTGAGTCAGTGATCAGTTTAGGGGAGTTGGTTGTGCCAGTACATTTTGAAATTTTGATCTTATCCCCAGGGTTCGGCTATTGGGTTGGGGTGATTTTATATACGTTTCAAATTACTTCAGTTTTGGGCATTGAGCAATTGTCAACACACAATTGTACTGGGACCCCTGGGTCTTTCCCCAAGCCAAAGGGACTTTATCTCTAGGACATCGCATAGATACTATTGAGATCCCCCACCTTATGACCATATATACACTTAATGGCTGTGAAAAGAAACATTTATACATGAAGCTTACATTGGCCTTGGATTACTTCATACCTTGCACTGACTTAGACTTGGAGATGGTAGTAAACATAGGGAAACCCAAGAGTATAAGTTTTACATAGATGCATCTTTCAGTAGCTCATCAAAATAATTCATGGTGCATAATTTGAGATCTTTTCTGTCTATTTGATATTGGTCATGATCAAAGTCACAGTATTATCTATTTTGCAAAAGTTCTGAGAGGTTAAAAAAGATGTTCATTTCTTCTTAAGGTCAGGTGTTATTCTTGCGGGTTAGTTGGAAGCCTTTTTAATAGTAAATTTATTTTCTTGAAAGGATTATAACAAAATCTGTTTTTCTTGATGGTAATTGAATCAGTTGATTGTGAATAAGTATTAGAAAGAGAAAGCTAACATTAACCTTTCAGATTACAACACTTTTGTCATCTGTAATGATGATTTACATTATTGTTGTCTTGCCCAAAATCTAAGTGATATAAGTCAGTATTTTGGGTCAGTCATTTTCTGTATAGCTCATGTTTTAAATTGTTTTGAATATGTATTGTGTTTCAATGCAGGATAAGTTGCTGATGGAACTTGAAGGGTTTACAAATATTATATCTGGAACTAATGACTACCAGAATGTTGTCTGGGCTACCATATATTGAAGCCAATTTATCCACAGGGCTACTGTGTAATATCATCATTTGATCCACATTGTTGCAAAAAGTACTTGTAGTAGATATTGGTTGTTAATATCATTTAAAAATGTACATGGATTGTCTTGAAGCTAGCAGTTTCATATTAAACGGCTTTTTTTTTTTGCCTTTGGGCAACTAAATTTATCAAACTGGGCATTGCAATTTGACAGGTTCCTTGAAAGATATTTAGTGACCAGTGAAATGAAACATTTAAAATTTTGATTATTTTCTTTCAGGATGTCGACTTTAATCATTGTAGGATAGCAAAAATTGAGAATTTGGAACAGTTGACTCGATGTGAGGTAAGAAGTCAGATCATCACATCGTGTAGCAAGACTTTAGTTCTTTATTTCCATGAATAATTTTATCCATACACAAGCAGGGGTCAATTTTTACTCACTGGCCTGCTGGCCCATGGCCTGTGGGTTTTGAGGAGGAACAGTTAATACTAACAGGCTCAGGTCCATCTAGTCAGTTGAATTTTTCTGCAGTCATTATTTAGTAAATTCTGTTAAATCACAGGAGGTATAGTTGATTTTCTGCAAGGCCATATGATTTCCAAGTGAGCAGGCCATGGAAAAGTCTCAGTTCAGTTGACCCCTGCACATGTCTTACATTGCATCATATAATAGTTTTAGGATGTTCACTTTCATGCCATAGGGAGAGTCAGTGACTCCAGAAATGTGGGAAAATATGCTTGGTACTCCCCATTTTTTTTAAAGAAATTGCAGAGAGCAGCAGTTATAATATTTACCAGCTATCAGGGCATAGGCAGTGCATGGAAAATTGTCTCAAAATGATAAATGCTCCTTTTATAAACAGACATTGTTCCAGTTACATGAAGGTTTATTGGCCCAAAAATGATTTTGAGTTTTGGGGGTTAGTTGGACATATAAATAACAATAAGATGCATTGGGACTCATGCTTTTACTTTTAGTTCCTAACTGTAGACAAAAAAGCCTGGCTATAGCTGATGTATAGTTACTACAAGCAATAAAGAGGGTAATATTTTAAAGTAAATCCAAATAAAATCATCTCTGATATTTTCAGCTGCATCCATCCACTTCCGGAGGGAATGAACATAGTTTTTTTTGGGGGGGGGGCGGGGTCTTCTCATTTTGCTTCTTTTTTTTAGGCAAAGATGTCTTAAGTAAAGGTAGATACATTTTATTCTGGTTGATGTGCATTGTTTAGTGTGTTCATGTAAAGTTGAAGTAACTCTTTCTTATGCTGGGTCTTCCATAGATGCAGGTTTTGCTGCTTGGAATTGAAATGTGACCCAATTCTAATCCATGGAAATTCCAGCCAGTGCATTGTAATGATGTATGCTGATTTGTGCTGGAGCATCAGTCTTAATTACCTTTGAATCAGCTCCAGTATAAGTTCTTACTCAGCGCACTGCCCAGGACAAATTTGTTACATATGCCAGTGATCATTATTTGCTAGAGCACTTTTTTCACCATATCAACCAATAATATCACATAAATCAATATTAACTGGTTCAAGCTAACAGGTCACTGATGACATGCTTCGGTGTGCATAACTGAATCAAGGTTAGATTGTTTTCAAATTATCTTTGACGTCTGTGATAGTTAAAAAGAGAGAATCAGTTATGATTTGATTGCATTAACGTTTATTTGGCTGCCAATCAAATTATAGTCGGTGTTTTATGGGTGATCGATTTGCTTCAAAGACTGAAGCAATTGAAAATTCAGTCTCAATTATGACTTGATTGGTTTAACTTGAGATCAAATATTGGAGTTTGTTTGATTGTCCATCAAATTACAAACAGTTAGACAAAATTGGAAGATATGGTGGCACATGAAGCAAGTTGTCAGAAGTAAATGGACAAACTTTGTATTTTACTTGTGATTATTTTGCTTCGTTTGGCGAAACATTTAAAAATTTGGGTGTTTTAATTAATGTCTACTTCAGTAAGAATTTACCAGACATTATGCTCAGTGATTTGAGCAGTTAAAAATAGAACATGTTGAGAAGTTAAAAATATAATAAAGTATAAAATAATCTTTTTTTTTCCTCTGTTGAATATACACAGTCACACATTTTTTAGAAAAACACTTGTACCAGAATCTGTAATGGCTATGTCTGTTTCTTACAAAATATTGTTGAATTATTTCCCTTTATTTAGCATGAGACAAGAAATCTTTAACATCAGTTTACTCCATGAATAATAAACAATCCCAGCTGTGAGCCCATGATTGTCAAAAACTAATGACTACTGTGATTCAGTTTTTACTCAAGATTTTCATTTTGACTCTCGAGTTTAAGGGGTCAGGGGTCAAATGACTCTTCAGTTTTGAAATCTAATAAGAACCCTGTTAGGTAGTCACCTTTTGAGAGACTACTATGTCTGGGTTCTAAAATTAGCTTATTCATGCTGATATCATTAATTTTATACTACTTTTTTTCAGACTTTATGTTTGCGCCAGAACCTGGTGAAGAAGATTGAGGGTCTTGATACACTAACAGCACTGAGGGAGCTAGAATTTTATGACAACCAGTTAACCATTATAGAGAATTTGGATGCCCTTGTAAATTTAGAGTAAGTCTCTGTTTGCTCAGGTGTTCCAAGGTATTCAAGAGCGTTTCATTGGTTAATCAAGCAAGAATTTTCCTTGTTTGAAATGACTAAGTTTAAGCCTCCACTTTGGTATAACACTATAGTTCACTCACAATTTGCTAATTCCAGCATTCTTTTGGTGTTAAGTATGTATACAAGCTAATTTTTATTAATAAACACATTGACATACCTGAATAACATCAGGCATTTGGTCAGTTCACAAATTAATGACTTGGAAAAGCTATGCTTGGTGGGGCTACACTGAGTTTATTTTTAATAGGCTGCAACAGTGATAGATTGCAGCCATGTTGGGCTTCAGTTGGTGTTCTGATTGCACCAAACCTGCTATGATGTTTTCTTGGTCTCACCACCTAGTGAGATGACTCCTGCAACTTTGAATCGAAGATACACGTACTTCACTCCTACATTCTTCCTGAAGGGTGAACCTCAACCATAGTGCCATACCCTGCCATTGTCCACTGACAGTGGAACATGTTCTTGTCAAGTGTGTTGAATTCCACCCTATGGGGCAGAAATATTTTGATGTGGACTTGTTGAAAAAGCTGTATGATGATGTACCACCTGAGAAAATCATGGACATTTGAAGATAACGTGGTTTACCATAACATTTTTCATCATGTTACCTGTATCTTTTACTTTGTAAACCTTTTACAGAATTTAATCATCTTTGCCTTTTGTATATTTTCTTCTTGTACTTCCCATTTACGTTTATTTGAAAGGGTTTATATTTCTTTAGTTTTGTGCAGTTCTTCATCTTTACCTTTTTCGAACTTTACACTGACATCCTATATTCATTTTACACTGAGGTTCTGTTAAACACTAATACAGTAGAACTTCGATTATCCATCAGGGTGCGGGACTGAGACCATGACAGATACGAGAATAGACGGATAATAGAGTATGTACATTAAAAGTTTCAAACAATAGACCGGGCCATCAAAAAAATATTAATATTTACATATGTACATGTACCTGTTTTTAATATTTTGACATACAATGCCGTGACGGTTAACAGAGACTGACAGTTAATCCGGTGCTGGATAGTCGAAGTTCTACTGTACGTACATACATACATACATACATACATACATACATCATTCCTTTTATGGATTTGCACTTAGATATTATATTTTCGTATTTATTCAAATATTGTTTCATGGAATAATAAGTTGATACATATAGTGCTTGTGTTAATCACCCCAGTGCTTCTTATAAATACATTGGGTGTATAGTGGTAACCTCCTTCATTTTATCCATCTGAATTTTTATTTGATTTTTTCTTCCAAAATCTTTAGCATGGAAATTCACTAAATTTGGTATTTGACTTATTCAGAAGGCAAGAGTTTCCACAAGGGCTATTTACTTTTGCACACACACACACACACACACACACACACACAGCATCCTTTCCCAGGATCTTTGAGATTGATCAGAAGGTTAGATATACTCATATTTAAGTTTTTCAGTTATTTTTGTCCTTCAGGTTTTCAGTGCTTTTAGAACTTTACATTGAATCAGCACCACATAGCCAGTACTGTGCTGATGTGCCATTAAGCCCAAATACATACATTCAGTTATAGATATTTCAAAGGACTTTATTTTCTTCTCAAAATTAGATACCTGATGTGGGTGAACATAGCACCTAAAATAGTGCCATTAAGGGAGGATGGGAAACATTTGAGTTTTTCAGTGGCAGGCTATTTCAGTTGCCCTAGTTTTCTTTAGCCAACGCCAGATATCAGTATGCTGAAAAACCATGCACAGTATACATGGTTCTGACTTATCTTTTTTTTCATTGCTTACTGTATTTTACCTTTTGCTAACTTTCAGGTTGTTGGATCTGTCATTCAACAGAATATCAAAGATTGAGAATCTTGGTGCATTGACCAAGCTGAAAAGACTCTTCCTTGTTAACAACAGAATCACCAAGATAGAAAATCTTGAGCATTTAACACAGCTAGAGATGTTGGAGTTGGGATCTAACAGAATACGAGTAGGTAACAAACGAAGCAAGAAACTATTTAGTCAGTTTTCTAATAAGTTGCCTGATTGGGCAAGTGCTGATTCAAGGCTGATCAGAGTTTCTCTCTAATGAAAAGGATGTTCTGTTAAGAATATTGCGAACTTTGTTCATTGGAAGTCCATACTTTCTGCCAGAAATTTTGTTTTCCATTTGTTTTTATCACACACGTATAGCTTCAGTCTCATTCTTCATTACTAATGAATTCCTACCTGCGGGAGGGCAGACTGGTCTCAGTTTGTAATTACTTGCATTTAGTGGTAGAAATTTCACTGAGTAAATTTGGCAAACATAATTTCACATTAAGGAATTTAGGTCATTAACATCTTCAACTTTTATATAATAGCTAGTTGAGCAAGAGTTTATTCTGGGTGAGTAAAAAAATTTTTGGTACGTGTCTGATAAGGTGAGTCGAATTTTAGAGATTTTCAATCCATGCTAATTTGTGTTTATTTTGTAGGTCCTTGAGAACTTGTCAACATTAACCAACTTGAGAAGTCTGTTTGTTGGCAAGAACAAGATCACTAAGTTGCAAGGACTTGACACTTTAGTGAACCTTACAAGTCTCAGTATACAGGTAAGTCAAGACTTGTATAGTTAAGTCATGTCTCAGTATACAGGCAAGTCATGTCTCCTATAGCTATGTCATGTCTCATAGTTAAGTCATGTCTCAGTATACAGGCAAGTCACGTCATTACTCAGCCAAGTCAAATCTCAGTATACAGGTAAGTCTAGTCTCATTATACAGCCAAGTCTCATTCTGCAGGTAAGTCAAATCTCAGTATACAGGTAAGTGAATAGCTGATGGGACATGTATTTTATGTATACAGCACTCCCTCATTATAGCACCATTTATAAGGTATGATCATGGATCCAACTTTGGAATAGAGTATTAAAATTACACGTACGATGTAATTCATTATAATATATATATATATATATATATATATATATATATATATATATATATATATATATACTCTCATGGTTTCCATGGATATGTGTTATAATGAGATAGTGCTGTATTTGTTTATACATAAAGTTGCCCTGTCTTAAGGAACACCTATTAATAAAGGCATACCATATGTTTAAAAATCCACCATAGAAATCCTTATTGATATACCCTGTATTAAAAGGAGCTGGCTTAACGTGGACAAGAGCAAACTTTATTTCTTACATGTCTATTTCCCCATTTTGTACTTCTTATAAAGAATAATGGCTTTGATTTTTACAACAAAATTCACATATTGTTTGCTGTATGGTAAATAAAGAATTTGTTTGAGAATCTGCTGAAAACATTTCCCAATAATATCCCAATATAAATGTCTACTAGTTTTATCTAGCACAGTAATATGGACTCCTCCATATGAAGGAAACCTAAAAATGGCAACTTTACCACATTTAGTATGGACAGACTTGGTTTGCCTGTGAATGGAGGACATAGGGATCATTCTGCTGGCAGGAACACAATCATTGTCATCCAGTGATCATTAATTATGTATGATCTTATTAAAAAGTTTTAAAAGTGATACATTTTTTACAATAGCTGCTTTGGGTACATTGTATATGCATGGGTTTCTTGTTTTGCCTGCATAAACAAAAGCTGTGAAATTGTAATACAGCCCAACAGTGAGATACCATATTCCATTGAACACCTGTGTTATATTAGCTGGGTATAGCATATTCCAGTACTGTGTTAAATAAAGACTGGTTTCTCACAGAAAAAGAAATTACCAGTAAACCAAATGAAATTCTGATCTCACATTTAAATGGTCCATTCAGAATTACATTTTGTTAATTTGCTAAAGTGAGTTTTAAAAAAAATAAATAATGTTAAATATTTAAGCAGGAACTTTGTGTTTACTTTTCATGATTGGTTGTACGCTTTTACTTAATGATAGTATTAGTTTGGTTGCACATATTATAATCTACAGTTGTTGAATTTAAGCTTCAATTCTCTTCTGTTAAACAATTTTATGAAGAAGTTTTCTTTCGAACATAACAAAATTTTCATGCAGCAACATGTTTGAAAATTTTGTTGATAAAGACTTCTGCAAGAAAGATATTTGTATGTTAAAATTTCTTCTAAGTTTAACACACACCCCAAAGTCATGTAATTGATGTGTAAAAATTTCTTTAATTGTTTCATTTTCCCTGAAAGACAGTTATACTCAGTGTTTAAAATAAGGCATTTCATCTGTATCAAGATGTTGTTTTCATTTTACAGTCCAACAGGATTTTAAAGGTGGAGGGACTTGAAAAGCTTATAAATTTAGAAGAACTTTACATCAGTAATAATGGAATTGAGAAAGTTGAGGGGCTGGAAAACAATGTAAGTATGTTTTTGTCAAGCTCATAGTATTGGGAAGCAAGACCTAGCAATAGCTTATGAGGCATCAACAATTGGTCAAGGTTTAATGTTTTTCATCTGCATATATTTCTTAAACTCCATGATAGATTCACTTCATACTTGGCATGGACAATTTTGATGCTAGCACTATTCATGCTACAGCATGCTTGCTTTCCCTTACAATTGGGCCAAAGTCACAGTCATAGAAAATTTGCATTAATGTTTTGGTAGAGTTTTCAGCTCACCTGGCCCATAATTAAAAAATGAACTTATGGTATGATGCTTTGTTCATCATCCATTTGTTAACTGCTGTTATTTTCAGCTTCTTAACAGCCACAAGACCATTTTCAACCAAACTTGTTACAGAGCTTTCAGGAATACAAACTTTTAAAAAAATCTGTGCAAGTGATGCTTATTTGCCATCAAATATGGCCATCATTGCTAAAAATAGAAAAATGTTCAAGCGAGTTCTTCTCCAATACTCCTCAACAAAGTTCTACCAAATCAGACAGAAAGCATTGTGGCACAGAAAGCTGTCTGGTTTATCAAATGATTCCTATCCACCTTTTGACCACTGTTACTAAAAAAAAGAAAACTTTTAAATGGCTTCTTCACAAAACTGCTAAAAAGATTTGACCATATTTGACAAAGCATCCTGGCATATAGTACTTTAAAGTTTTAATATTGATGCCAACCCATCATCAGATATGGCCACCATTACTAAAAATAGAAAACAACTATAAATGAAAGCATACAAGTACTAATGGATACTTTTCATAATTGGGTCAAATTTGATAGAAATTTTATAATGATGCCATTCTGTCATTAAATAGACTGCCATTACTAAAAGTAGAAAAGTATTTAATTTATGCAACTTCAGCTTTAAAAAAACTGCTGATCAGAATGTGACCAGCTTTGGCACAAAGTCCTCTTGCATAGTCGCCTTTCAGTACAGGACAAATAATGCTGATGTGCCAGCAGATGTGGACAAAGATACAGAAACTAGAAAAACCTTGAAACAGTTGTTTTCCTCTACAGAAAGCATCCTACTGACCCATCTTACTTAACCACCTGCTTCTGTATTTGGGTATCAGAAGTCAACAAAGTGAGCAATCTCAGGCCCACTTGGGCTTCTGTTCATTTGCTGATATTCTGCAAACACCACAATAGATTTTCTTCATACTGGAATGAATAATTATGACGTTGAGACATTTTAATTCTATGACATGCACACTCTTTGACCTTGAGGTCAAGGTCAGTCATCAGGGGGTCAGGCTAGTCTTGAAGATGTGACTTCTTAGAATCAAAGTAGGGAGAAGTGGGAGAAAAGCAAGAAATGCATTATATATATATATATATATATATATATATATATATATATATATATATATATATATATATATGTATATATATTTGCATGTAACATTAGTTTTAAGCAATATTTTATCTTCAGTTAGAAAATTATGTGTTGTATGTACTGTATTAAGTAAATCCGCTCTGGTGGCCTAGTGGTTAGGGCGTCCGCTTTGGATGCAGGAGGTCATGGGTTCAAAACCCCACCTGAGTCATACCAAAGACTTATAAAAATGATACTGACAGCTGCTCGCTAGGCACTCAGCATTAGGAGGTTGGTGTTAGGACTGGTCGGCCTGGTGTCAGGATAATGTGACTTGGTGGGACATGATGTTATATATCTGCAGCATGATGCCCCAGTGCTAGACATCACTGTAAACTGTTACATTGCAGACATCGTAGCGATATGACTGAAAAATTGTTAAAGCTATGTTAAAAATAAAAGCACACACACTTTATTAAGTATATGAATGTATCATATGCATATGCAGTGTATTCATACTTGAAAGTGTATGTTTGGATAGAGAGATATTATGCAATGTATTTTAGCTATGTGATGTAAAAAGAGCACAGCAGAAAGTATATGTTGCAGTTAATTTTATCTCGTAGGAATACCTAGATTGCAGTATTTTAATTACAAATTGGTACAAGTACTTAATCAGCTGCCACTTAATAAACTATTTTAGGTTCTAAAACTTCCCTAGAAAATAAAAACATTTCTAGGCTCATTAAAAGAACCACTATAAATGTGCATGAGAGAACTTGCACATGGGTCTTCACACCATAGTGTTCATCCATTCCACCCACTGTGGTCACTGATGTTGAAAACGATTAATCTAAACTTTACAACTACATGTTTAGGAAATTCATTTTAACTTAAAAGAACTGTTTGAGTCTCAGTTTTTGGTGATGCTTTGAGCAGACTGAATTGCTTGTTCTAGTGGCATCTGATTAACTATTTATACCTGTTTGTAATTGCAGTGATGTAATCTATGTACTTCTGTCAATTTGGGGGCCCATGTGGCAGAATGACCTGTAAGTGCTTGCCTTTACTGATAACTGCCATCTTCTCACTTGGTTAAATATTATTTGCTTCACTTTTTTAAATCTATTTTTCACATAAATGAGGTAAGAAAATAAACTTGACCTTAACAGTTCTTAGAATGCTTCAACATAGCACTTGTGCCATATATTTCTGACCTAAATATTTTAGTTGTATCCTAAATCTATCACATAATATTATAGATTTTTCTTTCTTTGAGTTGTATAATTTCCCCAGTGAATTATGAAAACAGTCTAATGAAGAGGTACTTCCTGGATACAGTGATTGTCTACCATTGTCACATTATTTTATTGAATTACAAATTCTATGTTCAGATAAATATTTGCAGGTGAAATTGACCACATTAGACATGGCTGGAAACAGAATACGGAAAATTGAAAATATTGGTCATTTAGTGGCTCTGGAGGAATTTTGGGTAAGTAGCCATATTTTTGTCAGATTTTTAAAAAACAAGCTGTAAATTCAAATGATTTTCTCATGGTAAAGTACGAGGAAATTTATTTTTATCTTCATAAATTTTTATGTACAGTTCATAAATTTTTATGTACAGTTTTGAATTGGGTATTTTCTTCTTGAAAGTATCCGATATGGTGTTTTGTTATTGTAAATATTGCATATTTGTGTGTGTTAATTTGTAAGAGTTGGATATTGGCTGTCAGTATATTGCATTAGTGTACCAATTTTGTAAAAATAGTACCCTCTAGAATCAATACGTTCAGCTGCAAACAATATAGGCTATGATCTGCCACCTCCACATGCACAGATCAACTTTTGGTTTGAGGTTGGTCACAATCATCATGTATCTTAAATAATTTTACCCTGCCATTTGTAAAAATCAGCATTTGTAAAAAAAAAAATAAAAAATCTAATCTATGTCTACATGTCTTGTGGTTGTTTGCTAGTAGATAGGGATTTTGAAATATTCTCCTTTTTTTTCTAGTTCAATAACAACCAGATTGATGACTGGAAAGATTTGAACGAGTTAACATCCTTGAAGAATCTAAAGACTGTTTATTTAGAGCGGAATGGAATTTGGTTTGACCCCGAGAACCCCGATAGATCTGATCCAAGCTACAGGAGAAAAGTTAAATTAGCTTTGCCATGGATACAACAGATTGACGCTACAATGGCTCAATTATTTAAAAGTTAAGAGAACATCAGTTTTTTGCAGATGCAGAACTTTTAGATTTCTTAGCAAATGGACCTTGAGAGTAGTGTAAATTCCATTCAGATCAGGATGCACATGAAAGTGAAACAAATCATTTGTTATAAAGTCAGTTTTCAGTTATCAAATAAAGTGTTCCCATGGAAATAATTTTCTTTTAATCCCATTCTTGATGTATACCAAAATGAAAGTAAGCTGCTAAGTTATAAATGAATCAAATCAAAATCTACTTATAATAGGTAGATCTGAAAGAACACTGATATAGATTCTGCCAAACTTTGGAATTCCGTATCTACCTTTTTTTTAGTGACATATCATAAAGTTATTGCATTTTTTTGTTAGGGATATATCCTGAGTGAAGATTTTCACTTTCATAAATCTGAATGCTGTAATTTGAGAGGCAAATTGAAAGGCACGCAGTTCATGACCTAGTATGTCTGTCTGTCTGTCAGCTCTCTCTTATGTTAGAGATCTCAATTTTAATCAGACTGATTGTAAATGCTAGGCCTTGCAGGGTCCAGGTATTAGATCTGCCAACTAAATGAGAACTGAATCAGGGACAGGGTTTCGTGGGGTGGTTTTGAGGTGGAGAATGATTTTTCTTAGTATCATCTTTTGAACTGGAATGAATGAATGGAAATTCCTCAGTGTATTCCTTTCAGTAGTGGATTTAACATTTAAACTTTTTCTCAAGCAAATGTTTGTTGTCCAGATTATGTTTTTATGAAAAACTTTATCCATTATAATAAAGTGAATGCTGAGCAAACCAAACATATTTCAGATCAACTTCATAATGCTGGCTGTTGATACCAGAAATGAAGAATATCTAATTACTGGGTTTGACAGAAAGACAGAATTTGACCAAAAAATGATTGAAAATTACTCACTGAACATGCAGTTTGCAAAAATACTTTACATAAATTTTTTTTTATAGTTTTTTGCCATGTGAATCTGGGACATTCCTGGATAAATCAGGACAGTTGACCAGTCTGAGGTATTTTTATTCCTGATAATCGATTCCTCTAAGGAATTGATTTTGTGCAGGAAATATAATTTTGAACTGCCTCTATGATTGGCCTTCAAGAATAATGATAATTGCAGAACTTTGTGACCATCTTTGGGTTACCTGTGTTGGGACTTTTGCCCTCATGCCATGTACATGTTCTCAATGTTCTTGGGTGTGCGCCTTTGAAATCATGGAACAACAACATTTTTCTCTGATCCATATTGTTGTCACTTTTGCTTCAGACTTTGCATGAGTTCTCATCCCAAGAATGATGTTCACAAAAAATTTTCTTCTAGTTAGGGTGAGAATAACCATCGGAACATTGTTCATGTGTCAATAACTCTCTTGCCCATAGATGCCCAACCTTTATTCATTTCTATGAAATACATGCAAGTTCTGTATATTATTGAAACAAACAACTTGGGCTAGTTACAATTTATAATTTATTCAAGTAATTAATCAGGCAAAAAGAGATTTTGTGAATGGATGGAATGTTTTTAGGTTTAAAATGTTTGGAAAATTTTGATTGGAACAAATTTGTATGATTAATTCTTCTGATTTTTAAGTTTCTCAACTTAACTTTATTCCATTAATTTGGTGTTAAAGTGTCATAATTTGTGACAAATTGAAAAAATAGCAACAATCACAAAGTGAACAAGAGGCCTGGTATCACTACCATACAAAACCGATGACCATTATGCTACACGGGCTTATGTAATATTTTAGGAATACAACTTTTGCAAAGTAATATTTCAAAGATAAAGGTGTAGTTAATATGCAAATAATTGAAATCCTCCAAGATCTTTAAAAAAGTTTTTCTTTTCACTGATCCACATACTTTTGTATTTCTTTGAATACTCAGTGCAAAATGTGCACATCATCACATCCTTTTCAGAGTCATTTTTTAGTCATTCATTTATGGTTTTCCAGGGTATCAGGGACTTTCTTACTCTCTCCCCATGATTGTTTTGTTTCATTTTTGTCGGTTCAAATGGAGCCTTTAACAGATTATTGGATTTATCATGCCGAGGAGGATGATGTTAAGTGCCTTTCCATAGACACACAGAAAGAGCATCTGACCTTGGCAGTTTTGAAACTGAGACCCTCTGATTATGAACCTGATGCTTCACCGTGCTACTGCTGCTCTTTTCTCATGATCTTATTTACAATCATTCTCTATCTTGTTATCATCTAATTTCTGACATTTTGGCAGTAACTGTGCATCTTATGAGGACTTCTACATCTTTCCAGTTGTTACCTCAAAATGCAGTGGAATGTTTATCAGCAATGTTCTAAAAACAAAATCTGTTATTCTGTATAATTCTGCATTTTTCGTTGAGTTGACCAACATGATTTTTTCCATTCCCCCAAGTTATGCCAGTAGCCTGATACCATAGTCATTTTATGTAATCATTATTGAAATTAGTGCATTGGGCACCAGGTTAGATCTGTGTGAATGCTGACTGTTTTGGCAATCAGAAAGCCTTATCAATGCATGGAGGAGTACATAGTCATTTCTGCGATGGACAGTCATTGGACCTTGTCAAGTGCAAGGTAATGGCAGGTACTCAGCACAATGAGCACATCAGTTTATCATGAAAATGAATGCCATTCCAGGTTGTAGTATTCCATCTAATTTAAACTCACAATTGTGACTGGAGGAAAGATTTACTGATCCAACAGATTTATGAAGGATGTCCATTACTTTGCTGATCTTGGATTAACAGATTAGCATTAATTTCAGTCCCTGGTATCAGACTTGCTGTCAGATATTTCCGATTTCCAATGTGGTCAAGTAAATCTCTGCAAATAGATTTATAAACTTAGACATGGTTTTTACAAGAAGTTTGTTATTATTGGAGCAAATGCAATATTAGAATCAACAGTTACTTGCAAGCAAATATTTGTAATTATGCAAACAATATCTAATCTGATCCTTAATTTCAACATTGCACATAGTTTATGCTAGCCAGCAATTGTACATTGTCTTTAACGTCAAAGCATCTAATCAAATGTAATCTTTCAGTCTTTCTCTTCACATTAAATGTAATTGAGTCAAAACTGCATTATACTGTAAAGATAAATTGTTAATTAAATATTTCTCCTTCCAAATAATTTTGTAATGATGCAATATGATATACTAGCAATAGAAAGCAGATAGTGCTGGTGATAGTTGATCATTTCACGTTTGTAAATGTAAATTGTAAATGTTTCAACCATGTTGCCAGTAATTCCAATTTTTATGAATTGACTGCATTTTCTACATTTTGATTGGATGTAAACGATCATGTGATACCGATTTGGAATTTTTTACACATTGATAAATTCTGCGGACTACTTTTGGTTCCCTGTTTCCAGATCATCTGATGTGAAGTTTTATCTAGGCCTATTTCAGCGCCTTACACCCTAGTAATAACAACAGGCTCACCCACCCACCCCTGTGATTTCCAATAAAAAATGACAAGCCACAGATTAAAATCGACCATTAGAAGTTAAAACAATGTAATTGCACAGACCTTCCTGCACTCCAACACTCACCCCTTTTGCCGAAGAAGGTATATGGCAGGCTTTAGAAACCAATCTTCGGAAATTATTGCATTTCACCTCAACAACATGTTACAGCAGTGGTTATTAAAGGTCATGGTCATATGTCAATAAAAGGAATCTCACTAAAAATGGACACGATTTTGCTTTTGAAAGATCAAAATGTGTAGAAAATAACAACATTGCTATAATAACGTGCCATATGCAAGTGTAATTTTTGAAAAAAGGAATATTATTGGTTTAACCGAAACAACCATTTTTTATATATTAAAATAATGATCATAACAATATATCACTAGCATGACCCACTATGACATTCTACCCTGTATCACTGTATAAAGAAGTGATGAATCTTGGCTAGCGAAGATAGTGCTATGTGTTCTATTGGAGTTAAGAGGTTAATGAAAGAAAACTTCAATGTACATAAAAATGAATGTTTTGTTAATTAAATCAGCTGATCTGATGTTAGGAAGTAAATTGGAATTATAAGGATTAAATGATCATGTCGGGGTATTTATTGATGTGTAAATTTTACCTAATCACTCACAAAGTCTTTTGGACTTCATTTACTTTGTGAGTGATTAGGTAAAATTTACACATCAATAAATACCCAGCAATGATCATTTAATCCTCTAATAAATTATTTTTAATTTTTAACTAAATTTCACTTTTTGTTGTTTGTTCAATATCTTTAAGTTTTCTTGTATTCTTTCATTTCTTGTTTTCTTTTCAAAAGTTCTTCATTTGAAATTTTTAAATATTTGTAATTACATTTGTTGTGTTTGGTGAAATAGTTTAACAGTTACCAGTAATGCCTGAAACATTTGTAATTTATATTTTATAACATGCATTGTATATTATTTTATGGCATTTCATATATTTAATGCCATTAATCACAATTTTTTTTGGAATTTATGTTTTCTTTTCTTTCCAGCTTTAATTAAAACAAATAGCCCAAAATACTTTTCTTCTGTAACACTTCCAGAATTAATTAAAAAGAGGAAATAATCCCCAACACTAAAAAAAAAAAAATTGAATTTTAATTCATGTAAAAGATGTATGACTTTACAAACTACAAATCAAATTTAACAGTTTGCAGATCTTGGATGGCTTCAGTTACAGGCAGGAGATTATGCATATAAATTTATGCCATTATTTTTAGAAAGAATTATCTGAAGATAGTCAGATAGGTAAAACTGACATGATACAAAGTTTGGGAGAGTTTTGCAGGTTGTGTTCTTACAGTACTGCATAAGAATTCTTAGTGAATTAGTCAACTGTTAAGCAACATCAGGCACACTTGGGCCTCTTGCTACTAAAGGTTCGAGGTTTGAATTCAGAATAGCCAAGTCAACTTATATGTACATTTAAAATGAATAAAAGCATGGTCTAAAATGTTCCTCCTTGATCTAGTGCTTTGAAGAATCTGACATTAAATTTCTCAGTAATAAATTAATCACCCAGCAGAAATATATTAACATACTTGACAGGATTTTAAACATGGCTGTTCTAGACCTTAGGCAGGAAGAATATCATGAGGTACCAAGAAATAACCTTTCTGAAGCCCGCTACACATTTCTAAGGTGCTTGCCTTTACAGATCACTGTTCCCCTGGGCAGTGGTTCTTCCCAGGGTTTTCCAAGGTTCTTCCACCATAATATACTGGATCACTGTTCCCCTGGGCAGTGGTTCTTCCCAGGGTTTTCCAAGGTTCTTCCACCATAATATACTGGCTGCCATGTATAGCATATCACGTACTAAAAAATGGCATGAAACCACAACAACAAAAAAAACTGTCCATAAGGATATATTAAATTGGTTTCAGTTAAGGGAGGGGAAGTGTTTAATAGTTTTACATACACTTAATGACAGAGACAAGTGATGTCTAACACTTGAGTAAGATAAATCATATTTCAGACAGTTTATTGAGAATTTTAATAATGAAAATGAATTTTTTTCAGAATTAATTTATCATGGTCAATTTTAGAATTGCTTTAAAAAGAAATCTTGAACTAAGATTTCTTGAAAGAGCAACTGGATATAGAAATGTTCATAAGTCTTTTTCTTTAACTATTTAAAGTGTAAATAAAATGTGTTCATATTTATCTGTCAACTCTGAAAATAAGCAGAACAATGACATGGCTTCTAATTTTATCTGGGTTATGCTTTCATTCACTCGAGATTTTTAGCTCATTCAGATGTTACAATACACAATAGGCTTAAACAACATCTTAAAATTCTTTTAAGGGTACATGCAATTAACGATTGTTTTCATGGAGAACAGTAACGTCTTGAAATTTGACATCAATAATATTTTTTGGTGGGAATAAATCTGGTAGAGTTCAAATTTAAATCAATACTTACGAAAGTATGACCAGGTTTATTTAGGAGCCAATGCATCAATGTAACCTTTCATTCTTCTCTTCACATCATATGTAATGGAGTCCATGCTTCATTGCACCATGATTTGCTGCCACTGAAACATTTCTCCATCAATATAAGCTTGTGAAAATGGATAGAAGAAAAGATGTAGTGCTGGTCAATGTTCAACATTTTATTTTTTATAGCTGTTTAAACTATGTTGCCAATAAAAAATATTGGAATCACAACAAGGATTCATGTTGTTTTGCTTCTTCAATACAGTATATTTAGGTGTCTTTGTTGCATATTCTTCCAGTCCTTTCTTTCAGGGGAAGCCACAGTGGCTCAGTGATTAGCATGCTGGACTCGTGACCAAAGGGGTGTGGGTTTAAATCCCACCACTGGACCAGTCTGGGTCAGCTACCATTGTGACCTTGGGCAAGGCACTCGACTCCAATTGCCTTGGCACTAAATAACCTACGTGTGTTGCACTACAATAAAAAACCCAAACCAAACCGATCCTTTCTTTCAATATAAAGTTTTTCATAGGTACAACAATGTTCATAAAATCGATTTTATTTGTGCTTACGCACAGAATACAGATTCTTCGTAACTGGCACATTAGGCCTACATGTTCCAAATCACTACCTATTTAACTTGTATATTAGGCCTACATGTTCCAAATAACTACCTATTTAACTTGTATATTAGGCCTACATGTTCCAAATAACTACCTATTAAACTTGTATATTAGGCCTACATGTTCCAAATAACTACCTATTAAACTTGTATATTAGGCTTACATGTTCCAAATAACTACCTATTAAACTTGTATATTAGGCTTAAATGTTCAAAATAACTACCTGTTCAACTTGTGTATCAGGCTAGCATGTTCCAAACAGTTACCTATTTAACTCATACATTAGGCTTACATGTTCTGAATAAATACCCATTTAACTTATACATCAGGCTTATGTAAAAAAAAATTAGAATTTAACTTGTATATTAAACTTGCATCTTCCAGATAAATACCTATTTAACTCTCATGTCAGGCTTACGTATTCCAAATAGTTACCTATTTGGTGAGATACAGTATTAATGCACATATAAGGAAGTAAAGCTCTTTTGGGTTTAGTAATCTTTAATGTAAATGTGTATCGGTGAGCAGAACAAAGTAAGTCACTCTGGCCTATATTTAGGATTTAGGTCAGAGTGTTGTATGCGAGTTTGTTTTTACAAATATTTTTAATGTAGCTTTGGCAATTTGAGCCATATCACTACGATGTCTGCAGTGTGGCAGTTTGTGTGTGTGTGTGTGTGATTTAGATTTTTTAACGTAGCTTTAACAATTTTTTAGTCCTATCGCTACGATGTCTATAGTGTGACAGTTTATAGTGATGTCAAGCACTGGGGCATCATGCCGCAGACATGTGGCATGATGTCCCACCCAGTCACATTATCCTGACACCAGGCCAACCAGTCCTAACACTAACCTCTTAATGCTGAGTGCCAAGTGAGGCAGCTGTCAGTACCATTTTTTAAAGTCTTTATGTGGCAGTTTATTGTGATGTCTAGTACTGGGCATCATGCTGCATACATGTCCCACCCAGACACCAGGTCAACCAGTCCTAACACTACCCTCTTAATGCTGTGCACCAAGCGAGGCAGCTGCTAGTACCATATTTTAAAGTCTTTGGTATGAGTTGACAGGGGTTCAAACCCGCGATGTCCTGCAACTGAGGCAGACACTCTAACCACTTTGGCTACTACAGCAGTTAGCATGTTGTACATCCTAGTGTAATTAACACGTTAGCATACACTTTTGAGAACTTTCCTGCCAGAAGAAGGTGAATTACATTTTAACATCTTATTGACATTTGTTTAAGTGCTGCATTAAGGAATGCACTGTTTGCATAGGGTCATCTTTCTGTAAATCATTACGGACATACCCTCGTCAAAAATCTATGTTGATGTCAAAGACATTTTATGTAAGGTAAAATTCTGCATCTAGGCCAGCTTCTTGTGATATGCTGACCATGTGTCATTTATTATGTATAAGGTTTTAATTGCACATCAGCACAATCTTGGCTATAGTCTTTATGAAAAGTTAATTTCTAAAATGTAAAGATAAACCCTTCAAAATAAATGCATAACTGTCAGCTTTTCAAAAGCAAAGTAGGGAGCTTGAATAAAGTAAAGGTCATTGGGACCTAAAGTAAGGAGCTTTTTTGCTGCATTTTAAAGTATTGTTTTTACTAAATAATGTTGATCAATGCCATAAATATATACTCAACCATATGCTAAAAAGTCTTTCACTGTAACACACAATTCATAATACCAAAGCCCACTAATGACAAATTATTTTGATTTTAACCTTCATTAAAAGATGATAACATAAAAATAGTTACATGAGTGAATATAACTTAGTTAAATCTATTGTATTTACCTGTTTGTCATAAAGCTTATATCACATGATAAGTGTTTTATGTGTAATTGTGTCACAACAATATACACAGGTTATAAAATAAAACATGGCTTCTGTGGATTGCATACATTATAGCTATTTATGTAGGTTTTTGGAAAAACGAAAATCGACAGGTATAATGTAATAATTGAGAGTCGTCTGAAAAATCTGGAGATATTATGTAGATGGCAGGTAGGGGTGGAACAACCTCAAAAATTGGGATGTTTTTCTCCAGGCATGAGAGTTAACAAATATGTAAATGTAAATATTTCATCCAACAAGATAAAAGATAAAATGCAAAAATGTTAAAATTCTTTAAAAGGGTCTGTCAACTAACACAAAGATGTAAAAATAATAAAACATCTTCAAAATATATTGAAAATTTGTTATATAAACCGCATTCCTCAAAAATGTCCAAGATCTTCCTTTAAAGGTAAAATATAAACAACATCTTAAAATTCTTTTAAGGGTATATCAAAAGAAAGATGTATAAAATCCTTAATATATAGTGTTGAAATTTGCTATATAAACTTCATTCATTTGAAAAGTGTTACATTTTTCTCTGGTGGTCCATCATAAAGTTTCTTAATTATATTTACATCAAAAACTTGTATGTCATGGTGTGCAAGTTGATATGCTTGACAAAAATGTATTCCACTATCAGCAGAGGCTGGCAAGATCTGCACTCGACTTTCTGATTCACTGTTCAGGACATATGCAAAGGCAGGGAGTGTGTGGTGTCCTATATGCAAACAGCATAATAACAACACATCTCTGTGATTTGTTCTATGTGAGGGATGCCACTCTCCAATTGTGGGTCTGATATTTAAAAGCTTGAAGAGTTTTTGTTCCACATATTTTATCAAGTAAAGTGACCACGAAGATTCATACCAGAAATGGGCGACTTAAGAGCAGCATTGGTACCCTTCATACCAAACTGAACAGTCTACAGTACATAATACTTTCTCCACATTTCATGAGCAAATCATGTAAGATTTAAGGTTTTGCATGGCTATTAGTGAGGGAGCAGAATCTGAGATGATGAAATTTGTTGTTTTGAGAGGATCTGAGAATGACTCCAATTTCTGCCATTAAATTTGAAGTTTTATCCAACAACTAGCTCCAAATGGTGGCATGGGATGTTGTAGCAGCAACCATATCTCCATTTTTTGAACCATCTGTATACAGTGACATATAATTAAGGCCCTGGCAGGAGGCTTGGATTTCATGGAGTCCATTTGGAGGGAAAAAAGGATATTTTGTAATGCAATGATCACACATTCAAATATGACTAGGGTGGTATAGGTGGTGGGATAATAAAAAAGGTGGTGCAGGTGGTATTTTGGGAATGGAGACTTTAAATCTGCAGTATTTGCATGACTATTGAGGTTTCTAGATGAAGACAATTCATTTGCTGATAGGTAGAATGAAATCCAGTTTCTGGTAATACAAGGTTTTGCATTTGGAACTTTTCATCATTTTTGTCTAAGACCAAACAGACATCATAAGAACTCTTTCCATGAAAACGCCATGTTAAAAGGACTTTCTGTTTATAAGTAGCGACAAGATTTTCAAAATGGCCAACAAGGTGACAACACTGAAGATCAGATTAGCACCATTTGAATTTATGACCAACAAGACACGAGTCTTCTGATTAAAACACCCCACAATGATATGGATTTCCATTTTCTAGTAGTAACAATAACATGATTTTTAAGATGGCTGCCATATTGGATAAACACGACATCATAAGAGGTCTTCTGGTGAAAGAATGATGTTGATATGATCAGCCACCTATGAGTAGCGATAACAAGATTTGTGTAATGACTATTTTAGTAGTCAGATTTGTACCATTTTCACTTATGACATCATTAAAAGTAACTCTTTGCAAGGGGAATCGGATGGCTGAATGGTCTAAGGTGCTTGCTGTTACAGATCACTGATTTATCATCTTTGCATGGGTTCAAGTCTTGGCTTTGATAACATGGGCATAACAGAAAGCTTTCCAGGAGTTCCCCATGGATCGGTGGTTCTTCCCAGGCTTTTTCCACATTCTTCCTCCACCAAACATACTTGCATCATGTAAAGCCTATGTGCTGAAAAATGGTAATAAACCCACAAAACCAAAAAATGTTTCAGTGTTAACTCCATTCAGATGAAGTATTGACAACAATATTTACAAGACATATGCCATGGTGACCATACTGGATGTCTGAGTGGCACCATTTTCATTTAGGACCTGTTAGACACGAGTCTTTTAGTGAAAAAAATTACTTTGACATGACCACACATATTGTCTTGTATATATTGTTGGGTTGGAATTGATAGAGAAAATTCGAGCATTAAAGCACCCTGTTTTTCTCTTGATACCCTTGATGTGACACTCTTCCATATATCTGGTATCCCACTTAATGATACTGCCAAACTAATATTAATGCTAAAGCAAAATGGAGACACCTAATATCCCTCCAACTTAACACTCTTTACCCATTAAATGCACACCCAACTCTTGGCTTGCTTGAATTTGCACAAAACTTAAGTGACAACATATTTTCTGAGAATGCTTAATGATTCTATTTAAAAGGTTCCGTATATACTCATTTAAGTTGAGCCTTATTGCAAACAGCACAGACCTCAATCTGCCATCGCATAATGCACCAGCAGATCAAGGCCTCTGTTGTTTGTTCTACTGATTACTTCCAACAAACTGCATACACCAAGATCTGGTGTATTATGCGATGGCAGATATGGGTCTGTGCAGCTGCATCTGACTTGTAAGCAAGTATGCACAGTTGCGTTATGGAATTGTTCTGTCTTGATCTTGCACTCAGTCTATTTATTACAAATTACTGTATACAGGAGCATTTCCATCAATAATTCAAAATTTTGGTTTGACACTATTTGTTTTCTGAGATGAATTACCTTCGTTTCTGAGGCTGTCATTAACACAATCCATCAGTGAAAATGTGACTTCACTGTGTAAATGATACACCCACTGTAAATCAGTATTGCAAAACTGCCTTACTGTTGTTAGGAAAGCATTCTTTCCAACTTTTATTCTCTCTCTCTCTCTCTCTCTCTCAATAAACCCATCTTAAGTGTAATGGTAGGATGTGTTTGTGTGTTTATATGTGCATTCACACACAGGCATCTCATTATCACTGACATACAGTATGTTTTATTCAGTGCATATTTGTTGAAATGCTGAATATTTCACAAATTCATAAAACGGACACACTAAATCAAAACAATTGTCATGTACAATCAAAACAGTCATTATTACGTGCATTACATTGAATTTCAGTCTAAAAATATCTCAATCCTATTTTTCACTTTAGCATTCACTTGTCCAATTGTTTCTCCCTTTATACTGAAAAAAAAAGAGAAAAGTTTCGCTTTTCTACCTGAAACCTCATTTTCAGATTAATGTCAGTCTTTGCATGGTTCTCAGTTCTCATGTTACACAGCTCAATTTCTCCTCCCCCGCATTAACTGGCTAAGACCAGACAGTTTGAGGTATATGTACTAAAAGTACTTGCTTATAAGTCCAACTGCAAGCAACATAGACCCAGAGCTGCCATCACATAATGTGTTGGCAGATTGGAGTCTATGTTGTTCTATCGATTACTCTTAATAAAATGCATAGATCCAAATCTGCCAGTGCATTATACGATGGGAGATCTGGATCTGTGCAGTATGTAAATAGATTTGACTTATATGGATGTATATAAGGTATGCCATAAATGACAAGGCATGTCACAAAGTCAAATGTAGATGATACCTAGAGCAGGGTTTGTTCTCATGAAAACAAAAGTTCTTGTTGGTACTCAATGTCAAGATACTCGTGCAAGCAAGGTATTATTTTTTAAAGAAACTTTTCTTTTCATGTCAAGGATAATACAGTGGAAATAACTACAGGATCAAAAATCTTTTCAATCCTAAACTTGATTAAGCTCACACATGATTTTTCTTGACATAAAAAGTTATGTAAAACTGTATCATTTTCAAATTCCCTTCAAAATTGTCATATTCTAACTAGAAACATAAACAATAAACAATCATTGAATGATACAGTAATAAATTGTCTCCAAAACATTACTGTTGGTTTTCTAAACTTATTAGATTTTCATGAATTGATTATTTTCATCCATAATGTTGTATTCAGTGTAACATTAAATTCATTAATGTCCGATTCCCTCATTTGGGCATGCAATGGTGCTTAAGTAAATATTTTTGTACAAAAATGAAAAAGTATCATGGTAGGTTTATACTTTTACAGAGCATTTTGTTAACAAACTTATTTGCTTCTCTATAATTATGCAGTCACTCAGTCCATTTCAATGTAGTCAATTTCAGTGTAGTCAGTTTCAGTCCACTTTATCCAGTCCATTTCATGCAGTCAATTTAAATGATGTCAATTTCAGTCAATTTAAATGCAGTCAATTTCAGTCAATTTCATTGCAGCCAATTTCAGTGTTGTCAATTTCAGTGCTGTCAATTTCATTTTCATGCAGTCAATTTCAAAGCTGTCAATTTCAGTTGATTTCAGTCAATTTCATGCAATTTCAATGCTGTCAATTTCAATGCAATTTCAATACCGTCAATTTCAGTCGCTTTCATGCAATTTCAATGCAGTGAATTTCAGTCAATTTCAATGCTGGCAATTTCATTTTCATGCAGTGAATTTCAGTCGATCAATTTCAATCCAGTCAATTTCATGCAATTTCAATGCAGATGATTTTGATGCTGTCAATTTCAATGCAATTTTCCTTTCAATATTGAGCAACATTGTTATTACAACTATTTAACTTACCTTACTATTAATTTTGTTCCTACCTGAAGCTTTTGCATTATTTTTTAAACTTCAGTTTCAACCCCTCAGTGTTAGCAAACAGACATTTTTGCTGTCTTAATTCATAATTTTCCAAAAAAATCCCAACAGTCATGAATGCAATTACACTAGTGACTGGCTGTGGCTTTTCATAAAAAAATTCTATTACAAATGAATAATCTTACAAACTTTTAATCATCAAAATTTTCAGTTTTAAATGAAATGATTCTCTCATTTGGTGATTTTGATGACCACCAGTGCCAACGTAACAAGTGTAAACAGTCTAGCTGAATACTATCATATAATGCACCAGAAGATCAGGGTCTTTGCTGTTCACTTTAATTAGTACAAAAAAACAACATAAACCAAGATCTGTGGATTGGGTTTTAGTTGTTCTTTGCTTGATTAAATTATACAAAAGTAAATATGATACATTGCTGTGTTGTAGGGATACTCTTTACAGTAGGGTATCTCCCTTTTGGCATAATAGTACCACTGCTTCAACACAAAATTGGGTGGTTAAATGATGCACAGAGAAAACCATATGCTTTGATAACTTTATCACATACAATTAGAACCACATTTTCTGCAATCTTTCCTCTTACATTACTTTTTGTGCAGAATGTGAAGATCTTGTGTAGCAAAAAAACCCAAACAGTTCTTTCCTTGTAATGAAGTGTGAGAACAGATGTCACAGTCAAGTGCATCTGTTTTGGCATACTTTGCCTGGTTTCTTTTCCCTCATTCTTGATGGAATTTCAATTTGGGACAAGGGAAGTAATATAGGATGCAGTCAGTGTGCTTGTGTACTAATGCACTGAAACAATGGACTAAAGTTTAGATGATCAATAGTGTTAAACAGCCTTGTGGCAATGATAGATTCTGAAAGAGTATGAGCTGTGACAGGCATGTGTTGCAGGCAGCAGTAAGTTTCATACAAATATATCTTTAATTATCAAATGCACCTGGACTGCACTCGATAAGATAGCTATAAATGTGTTCTTGGAATGCAGAAACCTCACCTGTGCCTGAAATGACCTAAATGGAGTACTTAACCAAGGCATGAAGGATGTACAGACAACTGAACAGATATGGGCAACACTGCATGTCCCTACCAGTCATAGTGAAGCATGAAATTAAATTTTATACACATATTCATTAGCTTTAGCAGTTGGGCTGTTCATGATAATGCAGACAAAACTGAAGAACTCCTCCAAAAGCTAACCAAGGAAGATATTTTACAGACATTTCAAGGATTTTTATACTGCGGTTGAGATATTTTTCATACAGGACCAATTTCTGTCAAAGTTATGGTTACTCCAGACCACAAATTGAAAAACCCACTAAAAAATCGGCCACATGTAACACAGAAAGCATCCCATTGTAACTGATACATTCCTAGCATTCAAAAAACATGGCTATTTCATAATTCAACTTGGTTACTGCAATAAAATATTTGTTTTACATATTTTTTTTTTTATTTTAAACTATTTTAAAAAAAAACTGCATTTTTTTACACCATTTATATTTTTTCAGTACACATGTGTATAGTTACTGGTAAATGCTAGTTCCTTGCATTTCCTAAATTGATACAGCTGAGATAAGTAAAGAATAAGACAAATGAGAAAGCTATATAAACTGCTAGTATTATTTAAGCACTGATAAAAGAATAAACAATGGAATGATCTAAGAAAAATTGAATGTTATTGTCATTGTTCCTCCATTCAGGTGAAATTGCAATCTAAAATACTTGAATGCAGTTACTTCATTCTCTGCAGTTTTCTGTGATTTAAGATTTAACTTTATTCTCTGCAGTTCTCTATGATTTATGATACAACCAAAGTTTTATTTTAACCATCCCAAAGAAGGATCTATATAAAGCATAGATAAATATATTTTTGCTTCTAATTATAGATAGCAGATTTTCCTGCTAAATTTAAATCCTTCTGAAAGCACACTTCATTTTATCTATATATTTTTAAATTCAAAAGATCAAGAAGACAGTAAAACACTTAACTATTGCTTGAAGCACAAATACTAATTAAGCATTATACATATGCACTTATTACAGCACAAATACAGTAAAACCTGTCTTGAAAGACCACTGCTATGTGAGACCACCTGTATTGAGAGACCATTATTCTCAATGCACACATTTATTGATTATATAGCATTGTGACCTGTTATGATAGACCACCTGTCTCCAGTGACCATAATTTTTGGCACAAGAGGCGGTCTTTCATGACAGGTTCTACTGTACTAATTAAGCACGATGCAAATACACTAATTATAACACAAATACTGATTAAGCACAATGTATTATACACTAATTACAGCATAATATTAAAGCTTGAAATTCACCGAATTTAAGCCAAAACCACTGAATAAATGGTGTGTCGATCAAATCTCAGTAAACACATTAAATATGTAGATAATCCCAAAATTGCAGAATTACTGAAGTCCAGCTTTCCCAGAGAATTAAATCCGATATTAAATTTTTCTGATATTAATTATTCATTAGGCATGACTGGCTAAAAATTTTACGTTTGAAGGTCCAACAATTAGTACATTGATCTTTACCAGTGACATCTTCCTTTTCCCCATATGGTCCTTACGATGTTTAGCATATTATTGGAAGTGTGAATCCGGTTTTCTTTTTGTGTTTTCTTGTTTACCGTAAGTCTAACGGATGGGGTTTTCCATTTACAAGGCTGGCATAAAGGAGTGATTCCACTGTCTTTCACATTAGCTATCTTTACACTTTGATAGATTTGTACACATCAAAAACTGACAGAACCTGCAGACTGCACTGGTCAAGCGACAATTGGTCATGTGCTTCTTTCACATATGGAATGATGACAATATCCCCATAACTGGAATTTTAAGCCAGTGCTAATGCCAAAGCTGTTGGAATATAAAGATGTTACAACTGGTTTAAGTAAAGATCATACAGTGATGCTTTAAAAACTGCTCAGCCTGATGTTGTTTTATGTTAAGCACTCATAAGTGATTGGTCTCAGCAGGTGTCTGATCTGTGCTCATACTGGTGGCAATATTATTTTAACTTAGGTTTCATTCAAGAAAACAAGGAATATCTCTATCGAAAAGCCCCCACCCCTTTCCTCATTTACACTCAGCTACATCTACATAACAGTTTCCAAGCCAATCAGCACAACAAAATGTTGAATGATCGGTAAGCTACTCTTAATACTAGAAAATGTCCACATAAAAATCTATAATTCAATCAGAGTATCTGGAATACTGATGCCTTGGAGAATTGAAGTAATACTAATTACCATCAGATTAGATGGAAGAACACAACTCCTGAGCTATTGCGATTTATTGTCCATTTTGGTATCATAAATATACTGCCCAAAATAATCTTGTTTTTCAAAATTTCTCTTTTTACATATCACTAGCGAATTTACAGCAGCATTTTAAACATTATTTGAGGAATTAAGTGATTTCCTTTTACATGCATTTTCTACTATTCTTCAAGTATTGCCATCAGTGGAACAATTTCCAAGGGAGACAACTACTATAGGTCTAATCTTTTCTCTTAATTTGAGTTGCTTCCCCTTACATATCAAACTGTATTTAGAGGAATGTTAATCAAGACTTATTAGCTTCAATACAACCATGAGTTCTGTTACTATTATTTGTAACAGAAAATATATTTGTAAAAAAATAAAAAAATGGATAGCATGCCATTTACACTGAAGGAATGAAACTCCTCCATGCCATAAAGTGCACAATTTTATCAAAGGATTACCTTTTGCTGAGCCTGCATTTTTATTTAGCTGAGTAAAATACTTGAAAACGGAAGTTAATTAAGGTTATGAACAGATGATATGTACATGGATGCCAATGCAATTGCTGTGTCACACTTCCCCCAAGAGAGGCTCAACAAAAATGGAGGAACAGTGCTAAAATGCATAGTATCTTTTGATGGATTCTTTATGTATCAAACTCTAACAATATAAAATAATTAACAAAAAACAGTTGCTAAGCTATGGTGGGTGCAATGTGTAAATAGACAAAATAACAAATCAACAGACAGAATTAGTAATTTTTTTACACAGTGGCCACATATCTGGAGGTGCAAAGCCTAAGTAAGAGAATGTTTTGAGATAAATCAATTATAATAAATGCTGATGAAATGGTGTTTTTGATAAAGCATGAAATTTAATGCCCAACAAATGAATATATTTTACTGTATAACAACTCTCAAATACTGTTAATTCAGAAATATTCATGGATGTCCTAATGGTTAATGAATATCCCTGAATTTAAATCATGTGAAAACCTGGAACTGCTTACTGGGAGATGAGGTAAAAAGTATGACCTCAGTTATTTTTATTCCCACAAAATCATCCATGTACTCCCAAACCATGAAATTTTAACATGACAAATGTGTGTTTCTACAGTGTTCAATAGGCAAAAAACAAAATATTAAACAGACAATGGAATTTCACAATGTGAAAACCCTGTTGTGCAATGGATGACATCTCCAAAGAGATTAAATGTCTTCAATTTTCTGTATCCCAACAACTCAAGATAAAAGGTTTTCAGAAGTATACAACTTTTTAATACAACGAATTCTTTAAGACATTACATCACTAATGATATTTAATGACTTGTAAATGCAGGGCAGGGTTTGGGATTGAATTTGTTTTAACAAAATTGTCTTTTTTTTGCCACAACTTAATCCAATGAAAACCTTCTGAAGAGAGGTTTCTCTCAAATGTCTTGTTAATTTTATTTAAATGATACTTTTACACCATTTTATTACAACTATGATTAAAGTTTTCTTTAAAAAATAATCTGACTTAAGACTAAGTACTATTACTGTCCTTTTTGCGTATAAGGACTTGAAATTAAAAAATAAATTTTTATCTATGTATTTTGTGCATTTTTTGTGCATGTACATGTGCATAAGGTACTTTCAAATCATTTAAGTGTCTGAACAATATTTATTGTAATAGTTGCAACAGAATCTATTACAAAGTAATCTTATTTTTCATATGAATCTGATCCATAATTACAAAAATTATCACAATAAAAAAAAAAGATTTAAATACTGTTTGAAGTGAGACAAGTAAAAAAGTTGTACAAGTAAAAGGATGCTGATTGTTTTATGAAAATATCCCAGGTTTATATATTTTCATGCTTAATTTATGTTGCATTGATTTTTAAAAAAAATATTTATAGTGAAAATGAAATACAAATACTTACATGGAAGAATGCCTAAGAAAAAACTTAAGTTGATGAAAACTAATTTTTTTTTACTTGTTCTACGTGTCAATGAGAGAATTACTGGGGTATAATTCAAGTGGGTATTATTATTGATATGAGCAAGAGTGGTTTTCAGCTGTAAATTATTTACAATCTATGTAAGCCAATTCTGCATAATAAATCATAACCTAATGTCAAGTTGGTTAATTGTACTGCAACTACTCGGTTGTCACCTGGCAATCTATGCCTAACAGAGGCAATTTGGTGGCAAGAGGCAATATGTAAATGAATCTGATTAAAATCAAATTATTCTAAACCTCGATAAATATGGAAATCAGAGGCACATCACAGGAGAAAATGCCTCGAAAGTAGATGAGTTCAGCAGAAAGTCTGTAAAGCAAACTACAAAAATATTCACCAAAAATGTTTTTGTTTTGGTTGCCAAATTTATTTATTTTTTGGGAAAACTGCACGACTAAGATCGGCAGACTGATCCCGTAAATGGTACATGGTATTCACAATGATGACAAATTATGATGATCAACATAAGTGACAATTAAAGATAATGTTTGTTGGCAAGTGTCTGGAACCAAGTCATTCCCACTCTGTTGTACCTGGAGGTTTAGCTGTCAAATCATACATCACACGTGAGATTCCTGGAACTGTCAGCACCTTATCCACCATTTCTTTCAACACCTGAAATCACACAGAAAAATTATACAATAGACATCACGCTGTGTTTACTATGTATATAATACAGTCAAAAATGAAGCATAGCTAGTGGTTCCATTATGGTTGTCATTGTCACCTTGTAACCATACCTGGACCTCACATACCCAAGAAGCAGGCTGAAGTGGTCAATTTCAGTCACGATAGATGATTTCAACCATCACTAGTTCTTCCAATTGAATAAAAATGTGCTCATCCATTCTTAAGGACTGTTTTTTTATTATTCTTTGTTCTAATCCAACTACCGACTTAACTCACACCAGCATTACTCTAAGCCAAATTTTCTTTTTCAAACATCAAATAGAACTTGAACTTTTAAATGGGTCTTTCAGTCACCATAATTCTTTCATGTCCATTTGGTAACAATCTAATGATATTCCATTGGTGACAATATGTACAGGTTTTAAAAACTTATACCAAAAGATGAATCTAAACTGATGGCAGCCAATGTAAAAAATGCACAATGGTGGACATAGTGTAACTTTTACATGAGGGCTTATATATATATATATATATATATATACATATACAGTGTCACCCCGCTATAGCATGCTCCGTTATAACACCAATTCGGATATAACACGGTCGTGGTGTAGCTCCCGAAATTTCATATACATATATTTTTCTTGCACACACACACAAAAAAATCTTTCTTAAAAGTACAAAAAAACCCCCAAAAAAGTTTATTATCATTTTAGGGAAGAGATCGCGTATGAATAATGCAAGATAATCGTGGCTTGGCTACTGAAATTTTATATGCATTTTTCTCATGCACGAAAAGATAGTGTTTTCTTCTTAAAAGTACAATTAACGTGTAAAAATTTATTCAGGAATCGCACAGGGCTTCGCCAATGTTGCAAATTGTGATTTTTTCCCCTCTTTTGGCGGCAAAATATACCATCTGGCGATTTTTTTTTATTGGCGACATTGTTGGCTGTTTAAACTTGTATATACAACCATTGGTTTGGAGTGGAGAAATGCAGAGGCCCCATGAAAGAAAGCCGTAAAGTTGATATAAAATGCACTCAAATTTATCTATTGTTACATAAACAAATTCTTTGTCCATATTGACAAACCATCTTAACAGTGCATTGTTATATCATAATCCGCTTATGTTGACATCTAACATGAGCATTGTATGTTTTGAGATATCCGCTTTTTTTCAAATTTACATTTCTGGTAGCGGAGGTCAACCGGACGAGGCATTATCTCATAATCTATCTTCGTCGGATTTTCGGCCACTCGCTAGTAATTAATATATTTACATAGACTGACATTTATATGTGGATGGTGAGTAAAATTCCTCTTTTTTTCACTCAGAATTAAATCCTTCAGAACATTCACATTTTCTGTAGTAATCCCTGTCATCAGACCAGAACACCTGCATCTCTATCGTCGATTGACCCTTTCTTTAAATTTCTGATGCATGCGTGGAAGGCAGCATCACTCCACTACCATAAATGTAAAAAAAAAAAAAAAAAAGCTTGTCTATTCAATAGGCTGGGAGGAACGGTAACTACACTTGACCATACGACGGACAATTAATTTTTTTTTAAAAATGTACCCAGATAAAACAGTGGCTGAAATTTCAAAGAAAACATTACCTTTGAAGCACCAACTGTTATGAAAACGAACTAAGCAAATAAAAAAAAAAATGAGCCTTAATCATGCAATACAATTTTTTGATGTTGCTGCCACAATAAGAAATGGGCATTTGTTTGGTTTTCCAAAGCTGTCCTTTAGCGGTGACTTCAATAACGCATGCACCCTTCATCAAAGAAAGCTGACTACAATCTTCAATAAAAACAAAGAACCTTTCTTCAAAGGAAGCCATTACCGAACTTAAATAAAAGCAATGGAATCTGATGGATTGTTTAATTTTCTAATGTGACTGGAACATTTTTACTGTGCCGTGAAAGTTTTCTTTTTACAGGAAAAAAGTTTATGCTTACGAACTCTACCGACGGCGCTTAAAACATAAACTTTTACCGACTTTGGATGTACTGAAAAGTAAATGTGCTTCATCATTTGTTACGTGATTGTACTATTTTTTTCCACTGAATTCAGACCTATATGACCTGTGACAAAACTATTGAATATTTTAAATCTGTGTGTGTGCATATTTTTGATGGAATTACTCGTATTGTGGATTCAATGTATGTGACGTGATTCGCGGGTGAAAACACAGTGTTGATACTTTATTCATTGCTATGCATTAGACATGTATATATATAAACAGTATACATATTATGTACCAATGCGTGGTTCTCTGAATAAAGTAAAATATTATATATGCCTTCTCTGTTTTCACTACAGTTGTTTTTCTCATTTAATATGCATCGATTTAAGATGAAAACTGTGCCAATGAAGCACGTATTTTTGCGCCCGCATTTATTACCCACCCCCCCATCCCCGCACATTTTTTCGGGTACATGCATCATTTTCTTCTGCTAACTCACCTGGTTGCTTATAACACGGTTCGATCTATAACATGGTCGGGTTCTATGGCTCCCAACTACCATGTTATGGCAGGGTCACACTGTACTAGCAAAGAAACAAATTTGCACAAAAGTCATTGATATGTAGTAGTCAAACAAAGATGCTGTCAGGGTGTGCGATTGTGTGAATCATGCAAAATTTGTACGAATTTGCACAATGGGAGAACGGTTATTGCGCTAGAACTCCCACAAATTTGTTGTTTTGCCCTGGAATAAGCATTATGGCATAGTTTGAACCTTCCATAAAGGATGTTTTACAAATGCCTGTTTAGAATATGGGATTCCTAGTAAACCCAAAATGTCTGAATCCTGGCATGGCTCATTATGTTGTCATTTGGCAAATACTAGCTGGTGATGTTGATGATGCCAACAGTTTTTAAAGTTATGAAGTACAATGTATATTGGGTTATTGGAGCTGGGAAATTGTTAATGGAGACAGCAGTGAGTGATTTTGAGCCCGAAAATGGTGTCAAATACGAGTCGGCTGTACATGTTCAATAAACAAAAATAGCATGATGGTCAATCTCCCTTTCAGTGGTATTTTGGAAATTAAATGTAGAAAGGGCAGAATACTGAGCATATTTAAAATACAGACAATTTAAAAGTAGAATGCAATTTTCATTTTATATCAATCAATTTAGCCACACTGCGGATCATAGGCAACAAAACCATACATCCATATCAGGGTTAAGATAAACTGAATAAATAACGAAGAAAAAATGAAATTAAGAAGTAAAGATATTTATTTGAATATCTCTGATGAGATATGACATTGATGGTCTAAAAATCCTAACAGAGTATTATGGAACAGATAAGAAATATGGTATGGTACTCAGCAAACTACCGATTCAAGAAAGTTGGTTTATAGAGAAATACTATTTTGGAGCAGATGTATCCAAAAGATAACATATGTGAGCTCTGGAAAATTGTAAGTAACAGCCACAAAGATCAGTTCCCCAACATCTTCAAGCTGGCAAAACTAGCTTCACACATGCCCCTTCAAAAGGAAGCACAGAAAAATATTTATACACAGATAAGGAACAGAGTATGCTCAGAAATAATTAACAGATTAAAACTTATACAACTAGAGGTGACATCTTTTAAAGATTTTGATTTCATCAGAGCTCTAAAAAGGAGGAGCAGAAAGAAAGAGAGACAGATATTGAAGTGCTAGGTAAATATTGAACTATGATCATTTCCTCCTACTGCTCCTTTTCTACTCTCCACATTCTTTCGGTGACAACAGGTGAAGTCCCCCCCCCCCCCCGATAAAATCCTGGCAGCATCTCTCCTTAAATTGTACACGGGGAGCAAATTTGGAATTGCTTTTTTTTTGCCAAGATATTGTACCAGTGAATGAAGGTGCTGATGGAATAAACAAAATTAGCACAGAATCAGTAAGGGGGCAGATTTCAAACATCTCACGTTTATCACCTTCTTTAAAAAATTTTAAAATATTGAATAGGACTGGGTGTTGTCAGTAGTTTTCCTTCTTCACTAACAAATTCAAGTACCTATGGCCACAGCAGTCTTTTGCATCTGCAGGAAGTACATTGTGTTAGATTTTGTTGCTATTCATCCTCATTCCCATGCCCAGATATGTTCTGGATGAGATTTTCTTTGCACAAGAAAACTGCTTTATTTCTTCTGTTTGAAGATAACATGGCAATGTCTTCCAAGTGTCAATGAAATTGGTAATAAGATGTTTTCAAAGCACTCATGCCATGCAAAACAAAGGACCTGGTGGCTAGAGTGAGTAAAATGGAGCCAAAATTAAGTGGCCTAAAACGTTGAATAAAACTCACTGAAAACCAACAGGTATTCTGTTTGAAATTGTTTTTTGTTTTCTTGTCATCGATGAGAATTGCATATAAATATATGATAATTATATCTCTATCATCTATAATCTGCATACTGGAAATACAACCAGTACATCAACATACACAAAGGGGCACCACCTACCTTCCAAAGATGTAAAGACCATCAAGTTCATATGTGTATCGATATGTATCATATCGCAGTCTGTGTATCGTGAATTGTATTAAAGCATGGCACAGGTGTATCATTTCACCCCTACTCAACAGTAGTTTGCTCACTGGATGAATTTTTAAAAAACATACTGAATGGATATTTATAAGTAAAGTTGTAATAGTTTTATTCTCTCACCAAAAAATTTAGTCAACATCATCCTAGCAATGTGTGGAGGAAGCATACCAGAGATGGTTGAATATTCTAAGCATTAAGTTTTCCTTAAATCATGATTTGAAATAAGCTTCATCTTTAGAACTCTGTCTTCTAATCCAATATTTACTGTACTCATACAAACATTCTTTACTTTTTTTTACTTCATAAATTCTGGATGATGTATGGAAGAAACCTGGAGTTCATCATATCCGATTGATTGGTAAAGTCAAACATGACCTGAATAAAAAAATAACCCAAAAGCCTGCATCATGTGACTGATTCTGGCTGTTTGAAGTGTCATGTTAGCTGCGGACAATAGATCTGGAAAACACAAGATATAACTAGAAAGCATGTTCATTTTAGAACTGGGTTTTCTTCTTACGAGAGACCAGTCGGCTATCATGACAATGGGTGTATCTTGTTTACACGCTAAGAAGGCCATTCGCATCCACCCACAAATGAATAAACCCCTGCAGCGTACAAAATGTAATCCTGTAGTCTTTAAAATTAGCTAAAGGTTACGAAGAGCTAACAAAGTCTTATTCCATTTATTTTCAAACCATATTGGAGATATCTTGCTCATAGGCAGATGTCCCTTACCTGTTTATGAGCTAAGTCAATCAAGAAAACAATAAGTATCTCACTATCACCATAAAAATTAGGTCACAATTACCTCAAACTAACCAGGTCTTGGGACCTTCTCAAGGCATATAAATATCCAATTATGACTGGTTTAGTTCAATAATTTTACATCTTGTTTGCAAGGTCATCACTATCTATACCCCCTGCCCCCAAACCCACACCCCTGGTCAAAACCATATCATCCTGTGACCTTCAAGGTTAGGCCAAAGTAAGAAGAACCTAAACAAATTATGAAACACTCACACAAGGCATCTGCATATGAAACTTGGTCCAATTTGTTCAAATCAAACTGCTTACAAGACTGTGTCCTCCTCTAAACATAAAGTATCACCTTGCAACCTTGAAAATAAGGTCACATACACCAGAACCTAATCAGGTCACGAGACCCACTCAAAGTATATAACTATCCAGTTTGGTCTGCATTGGTTCAATAGTTTTCTTTAGATATCTTGCTTACAAGTGTGATGGATGGTTGGATGAAGAAAGATGGATGGACAGGCAGACAAAAAAATCAATTTATCTCTTCCTGACAGAAAGTGAGATAGGGTGGGATGTTTGTGGGGGTGGGGGGTGGAACATAATAAGGATTATTAAAGAGAAACATACATAACAAAAGCTGTTATTATGTAATGGTACTGAAGAAATATAAAAGAGAAAATTTAAGGTAAGTGACAATAATAATAGTAATAATAATAATAATAATAAAATAATATAGTAATATTAATAAAATTAATAATAATAACATAATATCAATATAATAATAATAATAATAATAATAATAATAATAACAATAACATTAATAATAATGATAATAATAATAATAATAATAATAATAATAATAATAATAATAAAAGGATTTCCCGATATGCATCAAATGTCAATATTACCACTGTAACAGAACATCTTTACTTACAACTGATTTTTGGGATCTTTGAATGGCCAAAATCTTCTTATCTGGTGAAAATTTGATTGATGTCACATCCCCTCGATCTTCCATCCTAAAGAAGAAAAACTTTACATTTCAAATTTATATTAAATTACTGTAGTGCCTTTTTGAAATACAGCTTCCTGGATAATAATTATAAACCTGACAAAATACTGTCTTATGGTACTTAGTTATGGATTATATCAGGTCTACTCGTCTGGAACACTACTAGAAAAATATATTAAAAATGTACTCTGCAAAAGAGCAGCATAGTTCTTACAATTACTGTATATACTAACTTATAAGTCGAGTCAAATTGCAAACAACAAAGATCCTGATCTTCCATATCATATTGTGCCTGCAGATTTGGGTCTACATTGCTTGTCCTACTGATTACCCTCAACAAACTGTACAGACCCAGATCTGCTGGTGCATTATGTGACACAAGATCTGGGTTCATGCAGTTTGCAGTTTGACTCATCTTATAAGCAAGTATATATGGTACTTTAATTATCCATCCCTACAAACACTTAAATTAGCATACCCACCTGTACATAATATCGCATTCAAATTCTTACAGCAGAGACCCAGAAATCATAAGAAGAATGAATATTGTAGAGCATGTCAGTCTACAGTCTCTGAACATGTTAAAAACAAGCAAATATTGTACCTCCATACAAATTTCTCTCAGCATGAAATTTATATGTAGGTACTAGTGATCACCAAATTCAACAGTGGCAATACAATTTTGTCATGTGTTACATCTAGGCGCTTAAACTTAGGTCACAAGACGAGGTAAACCCAAGAAGCATTCAATTTTCCAAAATATTAATTTATTAAATAAAATTATAAAATCAAACAAAGTGAAAAAATTAAAAATAATTTACAGTGTATGAATTCCTATAATATCCTAAATAGCACTATAAATTTCTCAATAATCTGTAAACTGTCCAAAGTTATTCTAAATGAAGGTTCTAAGGTGTTTATGTGCTCCCATGCTAGCACCACTGAAGAAACAGTTCTAAAGCCAAATATTTTTTACTCCAAGGTAATCCCATGAAAGAAGAATATCACTTAAGTCTTGAAAGTTTCACATAATCCAACAGAATTATTTAAATATTCATAAATATATCAGTTTCCTCTCTCTCTGACAGCTGGCATAAATGAGAAATAGAATACATGGTGTGTGTGTTCTCATTATACAGTCTCTATATTCACTCCAAATCAACACAATCTGATTCACAAAAAGACTCTCAAACAACTGAATCATATTATTTTGAAATAACTCAAACAATCATGTTCTGACATTCCCACATTATTGAACCAATCAACTATTAGGGCACGCATGATAGCTTTACAGGGCAAATGCATTCCTAGTTTCACATGAAGTTTACTTGACAAAAATAGTTGTTGATTACCTTTGCAACTGGCCTTGTTATGAATAAGAGCTCAAAAGGTAGTATACATGTACTTCTACTATAACACAAGTCAGCCAATGAATTAAAGAATTTAAAATATATCTGCAATAAACCCAAATGACTTAAACAAAACTATCTTATAAATTAACAGATGAGATATCTGTAACACATGATGATTCATTTCATTAAAAACATGCATCTTGTGCAAAGCTTCGTCTTAAAACCACCAACATCCACTAGTGCCATGTAGCATTTTTGTAAATTACATACAAGACTAAATTTCCTCATAAAGGACCATTTACAAATGCAAAAATGATGCAACATTAGTTGGAAAAGGAAAATTCAGAGAAAACTAGGAGTTGTGAACAATTCTTACTTGTCAATAATTGGTCATGACTAAAGTTGAACAGAGGTCAGGTTAGGAATGGAAAAATCTATAGAACAGCCCTCTCTCTGTTACAGATGCCTAAAGTCGGTGATTTGAGAAATTCAAGTGCCAGCATAGACTTAATTCAAGTCACCTTAACAGGTCATACAGCTTGCCATGGGTCATATCCCAAGCAATCTATGTTGTAGTTTAATTATGATGTGGGTGTGTTTGGGCATATCTTAAAAGTATGCTTCAAATTTTACTAATGTTTTATTTCTTCAAAGTTTTTACACAAATACTTGCGTAAGGAGAGCATATAATTATTGTTTCCTTTTCTAAGCATTAAAAAAGCCAACAAGATCTTCAATTTCCAGGAAATGCAGTCAATATAACTTAGTTAAATTAGAGCAACCATGCTGAATAGAGCGGAACCTTCATCTTGTTAAAGCACGGTCACAATCTTGTTAAAGCATGGACACAATCTTGTTAAAGCATGGACAAAATCTTGTTAAAGTATGGACACATGTTCACTGTCAGTGTCCCTACCTAAAGCTGATGATGTTTTTCTCCTCTGGACCTTTCACAACTACCCCCATGGCACCACCTGACCTCACTGCAAATACCTGCAAAATTTGAAATATGATATTATGAAGAAAGGAAAAGATTATATCATGGAAAGGTGATTTTGAGATGAATGGGTCTATCCTTGACACTGCAATTATAAACTTCATCTGTCATCAAGTTCATATTTAGATCTTCTAATGATGGACATTTTATCAAATATTAACATGGCAGCTATAAATTTGTCAAATGGAAATAAAAATATTTCAAGAGATATATCAAGTCATGACAAAAAGGAAACCATTGATCTACCAGAAAACACATCATTTACATTTCCAATCTGCTGATGCTTTAGTGTTAGTATTTTCCTTCCATGATTAACTGCTTTCCTTTATAAAAATCATTTTTTTCTTTGAGAAAAATATACTCATTTCTTTTTTCATTATGTTACTGCCTCAAAAATATGTTAAACTATGTTAAACCTAATTAACTGGCATTTCCAGTCAATTTGGATCATGTAGTTTTATTTGATCATGTCCCCAAAAAATTCTTTGAGGATGATCACCAGTATTTTTCTTCCTCATTCAGGCCTCGGCTTAACATATTTTGTTTGAAAGAGATCATGTGCTGATAGACCATGATCCAAACCACATGGTGTGTGTGTGTGTGTGTGTGTGTGTGTGTAGTTTATAGTGATGTCTAGCACTAGGGCATCATGCCACAGACATGTGGCATCATGTTTCACCCAGTCATATTATCATGCCACCAAGCCAACTAGTCCTAACACTAACCTCTTGATGCTGAGCGCCAAGCGAGGCAGCTGCTAGTATCATTTTTATAAGTCTTTGGCATGACTCAGTCTGGGTTCGAACCCGCAACCTCCTGCATCCATGGCAGAAACTCTAACCACTAGGCTACTGGAGTGCTCATTTGTCTTGTGTTATTTGCAGTGTTTCAAAAATATTAAAACATAATGACCAAACACACTCTGTTATTAATACAACAAAGCAACAATGTGTAAACACAATCTGTCACCTTTGAATTAAGCTTAGTCATTACACATTTGTATTGCATGTCTGATGAAGAATCAATCTGTAAACCAAACTCAGTTACCATTGAAATTTACTTCGTTAAAGAGTTTACTTGGAAGTTTAATGGATAAATAGAAGACAAGTTGATATAATGATATTTGAGAACTCCTATAATTGATGTCCATTGCTTAAAGTATGTAAAGGTCAACCTTTGACCTAACAGACATGTCAGGCAAATACAGGACAGAATTTTTGGTTCAACTTTTTGGTATCACTTTTGTAATTACCTTGGTATGACTGTATCGTATTCCAATATATTCCATACTAGATTACATATTATATATTGTTATATATTAATATATGATATATTATCTTTTGCACATTCAATTTATGTTTTTTCAATTAGTACTTCTATGGGGGTTTTTTATTACCATTTTAAAATCATGGTTGTCAGAACAAAAACACTACAAGGCAAGGATGTTTACTATTTGACATCTCTGCTGCAAAGTTCCTTGTGTCCATCTTAGAACCTATGATGGTCAGACAGAAAGCTACTTCACAATGATTAATCCTAACTGTTTCTTTATAAGACACTGCTCTGGTGGCCTAAGGGGTTAGAGCATCCACTTTGGATGTGGGAGATTGCAGGTCTGAACCCCAGGCAAGTCATACCAAAGACTTATAAAAATGGTACTAATATATGCCTCGCTTGGCGCTCAGCATTAAGAGGTTAGTGTTAGGACTGGTTGGCTTGGTGTCAGAATAATGTGACTGGGTGGGACACAATGCTACATGTCTGTGGCATGATGCCCTAGTGCTAGACATCATTATAAACTGCCACACTGCAGATATCGTATCAATAAGACTGGAAAATTGTTAAAGTTATGTTAAAAATTCAAAACACTCACACATACACACACACACACTCTCTCATAAGGGGATGTATGGTATATACTAACTTCTAAGTCACCTGTCCTACTGGGTACTTGCAGACATTTTTTAGAAAATCTCTTTTAGTTTGAACGAAATCCTTCTTAACAGTTTAATGATTTATTGAGCACATCTACTACAGCTATCACATCATGCATATTAAATGCATTGTCTGCTACACCTTCAATGTATACAAACTTCCTTAGAGACATGTACTGAGCAAGAAAAGTAGGTTCATATCTATAATGTACAAGCCTAACTCCAAGACAGTTAGCCTATAATTTCTATGAAATAAGGATAAGCAGATATTTATATCTTACTATATCCTTGAATGATAGTAATTTGAAGTGGTTTTTAATACATTTATTTTATGCCACATTCAATCACTGTTGTTTCACAAAAGGTATTGACCCGAAAGATTTTGATTCAAATATCACATATCAGTCTCAACTTTACAAGGTCACATGTGGTCAAATTAAAAGTGTCAAAGACTCAAGTTTGAAACATATTGTTGGTCACTTTACACAAATTTCAGAAATGTGCACCAGTGTCTTGGTAGAAAAAACTGTTGAAGCAGGACTCGCACAAGGATTTTGAAAGTTGGAGTCCTTGACTCATTCCTTGACAAAAGTTGGGAGTCCCAGCCTTAAAAGAAGGAGTTTCAACAATGAGGTTTTTTTCTTTGCAGTAATTTCAAGTATTATGTGTGTATTGTTGTGTCACCAATATAAATGCCATCAGACTTCTATTGTCCATTTATTGTGAAATCTTTAGTACTGAAAAAGAATAAAATTCCAAGGCACATGAGAACAGTGAAAACTAATGGTGATGTCACTCTAATGCTAACAATTTTTAAATGACTTTATACGTTACATTCCTTTAGTTGTGTGTGTTTCATTTATATGTTACTTTATTTAATTATTTAATTATCCTTAATTTCATTATCTTTAATGAATACAATATGATATTTTGGGGAACAGAATACTTCAACACATTTAAGCCTGAAATAAATCTATGCAATATATTCACATTTTCATTCAATCCTTAAATAACATCAAAGAAGTCTGAGACATGGAAATGTCCAAATCCAATATCCATTCCACAAAGCTCTCGCTTTCTAAGGTATTCTGTTTCTTTACCAAAATTTGATCCATTACCTACTTTTTGTTGGCCCATCTCACAAACATCAAGCTCAACTGCTGCCTTGCGCTTAGTACCAAAGAAAGTATTTCAATTTGCCATCGAAAAAGCACACATTTGATAATCATACAAAAACAAATGACACACAACACCAAAAAACAGCTCATTTAATAATATTACATGCAGGTTCTCACTGGTGAAAATAAATGTATTAAACTGTGCGGCAGAATACTGAGACATCCCGATATCTTGGAACTATTTTCCTAAATATGGTGTATGATAAAATGCAAATGCTCCAAGCATCACTCAGGGATGGAAAGTACTGTACTACTAAGGTTTCAAAGCAAATGGGACATGTATTTTAGTCAACTGATCAAAGTGATGATAAGACAATCCAAATGCAAGTTAAAATTTTAAGCTCTTGTTTCTTTTGCAAGTGCTAACTTTATAATATGTTCTGTAACTCAGCAGTAAAACTCCCTTTTGTATATATTTCCGCAGAAAACAAATGCAAAACTTCTGAAACAAGAACAATGATTATCACAGCGTTTTTATTTTCTCTGAGACTATTTAATGTACGTTTACTACAGCCATTAAATGCTGATAGGGTACAGTGGACCACAGTACAACCATTATGTTTTCAATGTGCAACTGTATCTCTTCTAGATGCTCAAACATTTCATTCACCAAATATGGAAATATTTCTCCATCACCTGACTTTAAGTAAAACTGGTAATATGTCTCTTGTTAAACTTCCAATGCTTGAATATTTTTGTTGGATGCTGATCTCATATTTTTATGTTACATATACCACATGTGCGTCAGGTAATTCTGTGCAACGATAAGTCATTTCTGTAAATATTGGATCTTGTGTTATTTTGGGTCAAAAATCCATTTTGTATCAAGAAAGAAGAATCTTACTTTAATTAAGAAAAGTGATATTCATAAAGTGTACAAAAATATACCACATTTCGACTTGAAATGCATATGAGAATGTGATTTCTAAATGTCAGCATGAAGACCCACTCCATGATCTTCTTGAACCTGTAACCCAGAAAATCCTATTTACTATGCATCTATTAGAATCATACAAATAAATACATTATTTAAAAGATGGAAATGTATACCTTAAAAAAATTCTGCATCTTAATCCAAGTTTCCAATTTTTCTTCGAAGTTGTCCCACACATACAAAATGATCTGCTACCCAAAATATCAACTCAGCCATAGAATGGGATTCTCAAGAAATTCCCCAGCATATAGTCTGTTTCTAAATTCTTCAGTAATTTTACCCCATAAACATGACGTTGTAAACACACTACATCCTATTCGTTGTTTCTCTTCCACATAATAGCTTATTTTATAAAATGTTGAACTTTACTAATTTTTTTACAAGATTGGTTTTGTTTGCTTAATATCTCTTGCCATTTATTGGCATTGTTATGTTGAATTTTGTAAAACTAGCTATAAACCTGACCTAATTACTTGACTGAACTGCTGACAGAAACAGTCCAAAGTAATGTATTTCATTTCTATAGCTGAATGGATAAACATTACATCTTTCAAAGTTGTGCGCAGAAAAGGCCGACATATTGCGAGTCAAGAAAACAGAGGGGGTGGTATCCAACGTGTCCAAAATTAATATTATTCTGAACAGAATATTCTGGCGACAATGCCTCTTTTCAGATGGTAAGCATTGCAGTATTTTATTTTCGTCAATTGGTCAAATTCAGTATATGTTTTGCTTCAATATTGGAAACAGAAACCTTAGGTGCGCAGAATGCCCGACAGCATTGTAATGTTCAGCATCCCTTGAAAGCAGTTTAAATTGCTGTTCCTAATAGATTATTGTCAATTTTAGTAAGACCTTCCATTTATTTTAGCTGGACTAAACTGAGACTTCAGTCTGTAATATTAGTTATGTTTGTTATAAACATGCGTGAAAGTGTTTTTAAAAATATCTGAGTCTAGGTGTGAATATCTCTCCCAAAAATGGAAGGTATGAGTACTAATATTAGTACTAGGTAGGGTAAAGCATACTGCTGCTTGACTGATGATGATAAAGAATTATAGTCACATATGAATCTTTGTTCTTTCGCGACTGGTTAGTTCCCGAATGTTAGGATATTTAATTGGTCGGGGTTGTCGGAATGGTGCCACAACAACCCCGCATTTATGTACGATGGCTGTACTTTTCAATGAAGTCTGGTAGTGGAAAAAGAGGAAAAGTCCCAGTAGAGCGCAAACATCACAATGGACATCATGTACACCCTGAACCGCCAGCCCGCACTGTTAGTATGTTAAATTCAGTCCAGTTGTACTAGTGGACATAAATAAAAATCCAATAATGTGTAAGCCACCTGTGCAATTAACCAAACAGTATGAGTTTCAAAATTTTGTTGTTATTTTCAGTCAAAGTTTGAGTTTTGTGTACAAAGCGTACATAAAATTATCTAAAATTTAGATAATTATCTAATTTACACCAATCAGCTAAGTCAAAATGACTCATACATTTTTGTAGCATGCATAAAGTGAGTAACAGGAAAAATTTTTGACGGTGGAACCAAAAGATCAAATTTGGTATTTCAAACAGAGTTATTATCATAAAGGTTTTCAAGCCAAAATGAAAACCTCATGTTATCAGGCAAAATTGGATGCTGTGTTCATCTTTTCTGTCTCCTGGCTTCCATAGTATGCAGGATCACTCAGAATGCAGTCTATCCCGGTATACGATGGCATTCCAACTCTGTACCAGATTTGTTTTGGTGGCTGCTCCACTGGTCTTATGGCTCCCTTTAGTTGTAAGAGTCTCGCCTAGCTAAGTAGCCTTCCATAAACTCTCTTTGCACTCCATTTGGATGCTCTATTGTTTCATAGGAACTGTCTGTGTGGTGTTCTGTGGGTTGTTGTCCACTTAATCCTTTTCAGTATCAGCAGCTGTATCAGTGTAGAATAGCTCAGCTAAGCAGTGCAGGGATCTACTTCTATGACCATTTTGTTTTCTTTGTGTTGTTCTATGGTACTTTGTTTGTAGTCCCTTGCTCCCGCCATTTTCCCGCTGGCGCCCCTTTCACAGGGCTCCTGTTACAGCGATCCTGCTTGCTCTGTGTCTTCTGCCTGACTCCATAATGATGATCCTTGACTGACTGCATTCTGAACTCTTTTTAATACTTTCTGCTTGTATCAAAGTGGCAGAAAAATTTTAAAATGTATCTCTAAATTGATTCCTGTATGTGCATCAAAATTTTAAATAAAATAAGTTTGTAGACATCAGTCACCTAAATACATAGCACAATTTCCAATACATTTTGAAATACCTCACCTGAGGTCATGAACAACTTTGTACAGGTTCTTCTGAGATAGTTTCAAATATATTGCATATCTGGATAGCCATTTTATCACTTCAAAGGATATGCAATTATACTTAAATTTAATTCTCATAACTACTGAATTAAAAAATTCACTGCTTATATTTGTGGACACGTGTTAATTCCAATATATATATTCTTCTCATTCATCAAAGAAATTAATATTCTATACAAGTCAGTTCCTTTACAACGGCGAAGAATGGGCACATGCGCGTGTAAAACATTTTCGTGCCTTGAAGCAATATTGTAGGTGTTATGTATTCCTCCACCGACTGCTGTAAAGGCAATATCAACATACACGACTAAAGATACGCTCGCTTCTCACAGACTTTATGTCTTATATATTAACATTCAGAACGATTATCTAGGCCGCTTTCAGTCTAAATAATTTTTCCAGATGTACAATTAAGCCTGGATATGTCACAGTCCCGTGCTTTTAACAAAATTGGAACATAACTTTGTTACACTCGAAAACAGGTTATCACTACTCAGTAGTTTAAGTACTTGAAATACTTGTAAATCATGGTGACGAAGAATGTAAATAAAGTTATAAGCAGCATTAACTAGACCTGTTTATTTGAATCATCATAAAACACATTTGTTGCTTTGCTGACAGGATCGAATCGTATGGGCTTTTTACAAAGTTCAATGTAAAACGTCCCCTCCTCCGACGTCGCCATCGTGAAGAGTAACAGCAAAGGGACAAGTCTAAGTTACAAATGAAAGTACGGTCAGGTGCTTTCCATTTCATATCAATTAGGAATATTAGATATCGTTGAGCGAGCTATACTCAGCCATTAGAATGGAAACATTCATTTTCTTTATTTAAAAAAAGAAAATGATGCTTATAATATTTAAGTTAATACTGATAAAGACTCTTCAAATATTTTAATCTTGGCTTTTAATCTTGTCTTTAAAAAGTGCGAAAAGTTACGAAAAGTTGAGAAAACTTGCAAAAACTTACGAAAAATTACGCAAAAATTGGGAAAAAAATACAAAGAATTAATGTAAGCTAAGACGAGAAAAGTTGCCTTTGAACTGAATATTTAAGCCTATTTATTCCCAAAAGCTATACTATATCTAAAATTACATTAACTGTTAGCCATACAAAAGATTTCTTTTATCTGATAATGTTTCAGAAGAAATTTTGTTTCCACAACTGCTACGAAAGGTTAATATCGTAACCGAAATCCAAATTTCGGTCGCTCAAAGTTACAACAAAGTCATTTTCTCGACATTTTTTTTTTTTTTATTAAAACAAGTAAGTAATAGCAAATGTTTTCGTTATCTTCATTTCATCAGCTTAAATATATTTTTCGAAACTTCTATAAAAACCGGATTTTGGCTACGAAAAATAAAGTTAAAACGGGTGCGAAAAGTGCTTCTAAAATTTTTATTTTGTAGATTTCTTTCAAAACGACATATATATTTTAAATTTAAACATGAGTGTTTATGTAAAATGTCTCTCGTATTTATTTTTTATTCTTGTTTCGGTTTTAATTTTCTTTTCCTTCCGATGTTGTTATTAATGGTAGTGATGTTTTTATTTTACTGTTTTTCACGAGCGTCCATGCACCATGTTTTGTTGATATTTTGTCCGAATTTTAGCTAAAATTCATCTGAGTATCATGTGACGACAGTCGGCACCTGGTGTGGCTATATAACTACTTTATATAGACTGCACTTTAGAGTTTACGTTTCGCACCTGGTGTAATTGATGGTGTTCTAGACATGTCTGCCCGCTTTCTTCGAACTTCCGACCTGCAGAAGGAGTTATGGTTGCAGTACTTCTGCCATCTATTGAGTACATCATATTTGGATGGTCTTTACCGCAGTCATTGAGAAATCTTTTTGTTTTGTTTTTTATCCTGTTGTTCTTCCGTCATTCTGGCCAGTAATCAATCTAATCTATAAACACGTTGACGCAGTTACACTTGACTATTAAGCAACGGGTGGTGCGTGGTAAAAGATAAAGTAAAGACGGAAGTGATAGGACAGTCAGAAGAGTAATGATAGGCAAGGCAGAATAAGTAAAAGAGTGTCAGTGTACGTTTTCGTCCCTTCATACTCAGACCAATCCGGCTACCGTAGCGGCGATAAGATAAGGAACCTCAACCTGCATAGCCCTGAGAATCACTAGGTCTTACATGTAGCTGACTAGTTCGTTAGAATTTGATTTTGGAAAGCTCCTGCTTGTGAGATACCAAGTCAGGAGCTTCTGCAACTATTAATGGTAATTTGTTTCATGTCCCTATTGTACATGGGAAGAAGCTCAACTTGAAACAATTTGTCGATGCTGACTTTAATTGGAATTTTTTCCTGTGGTTTGCCCTAGTTTGGCTATATGCCAGGGTCAAGTATTTGTCTGCTGGTATGTCCACTAGGTTGTTCGCAATCTTGCACAACATGGTCAGTTGGCCTTGGTTCGCCTGGATTCTAGTGATTCCTACTGCAGATGGTACAACATTGCACTGACACTGCTAGTATTACGATATTTATTTGTGGAGACTCTAGCAGCTCTCCTCTGAACCATCTCTATCTTATTTATTAGATCTTTATTTTGTGGGTTTCACACAGTCAAGCAATACTCAAGACCTGGTCGAACCAGAGTGAAATATGCTGCACTTTTTACTTCTTCATTGTTGATTTGGAGGTTGCGGCACAGGAAAGAAAGGTTACTGTTCCCCCCCCCCCCTTTTCACTATTTAGCCTATGTTCCTTTTCCAAGACAGGTCTCTGGACAATTCAACCCCGAGATATTTTGTTGTCTGCTCATTGGTTAACTTGTGCCCCTTAAGAGTATATTCGAACATGATTGGTGATTTCTTCCTGTAAACTCTTAGGATGCTGCATTTTTCTGGGTGGAACGACATACCCCAAGTTCTTTCCCATAGAGCCAGTTGGTTCAATTTCTTCTTGAAGGATCCCACAATCCTTGGAGGCATTAATTTCACGGTAGACGTTACAGTCATCTGCAAAAGGTCTTGTGTTGGATTTGACACTCGCAGGTAGATCATTGATGAATACCAGAAAGAGGATGGGACCCAAAACACTCCCTTGAGGTAACCCACTAACAATTGGTGCTGAGTCACATGTTGTTCCATCTACTATAACTCTGCGATCTGTCTGTCAGGAAATCTCTGATCCATTTCTGGATATTACCCCTGATACCATAGTGGTCCAACTTACTAAGGAGCCTTTCATGGTGGACACGATCGAAAGCCTTACTGAAGTCAAGGATAGCAAGGTCATGCTGCTTCCCTCTGTCTAAGGATTTGGCAAGCTCATCCACTAGGGTTATGAGCTGTGTTTCACAGCTTCGTCTGGCACGGAAACCATGCTGAGAGTCTGTTAGAACGTTGATGTGATCTAGATGTTGCATCATGTTGCTGACTATGATGTGTTCAAGCAGTTTGCAGCAGATGCATGTAAGGGAGACAGGTCTATAATTGTTGGTCTTGAATCTTTCTCCATTTTTGAAGATAGCTGTAACGTTTGCTGTCCACACATCAGGGACATAACCTGTTGAGAGGCTCTTCTGGTAAATATAACTCAAGTATGGTGCACACTCTTCTGCTAGATCTTTCAGGATGCTTGCTGGAATCATGTCTGGTCCTGCGGCCTTCTGTGGGTTAATATCAATGTCGACAAGGTGATGCAAATATCTTTCACTGAGGCGATGATTACCCATGTTTCTCAGGGAATAACATCTCTCTTCCTGAAGCAGTTTGACAAACTTTGATAATTCAGCTAGCTTCCATTTTTGTGGCCGATTTTAGGATGTGATTTGCACTCTCAGAGTTGTTGTTTGTCCATGTGCTTGTAATTTTGCCGTTGTTGACCGGATCTATGACGTGTTCTTTGAGCATTGGATACAGTCTTGTATCAAAATAGGTGCGGAACTTTCTTTCGCAGGCATGCGAGTCTTTGTCATCGATGACGGAACATAATTGGTTTAAACTTTCTTGGTGGGGGTCGACATCTGTTTTTGTACAAGACCATTTGAGCCAAACACTAAATCAAGAACCTCCAAGCGATCTTTTAACGGAAACCCAACTATATCTCCCATTTGTCTGTTTGCGCTCTGCTTTAGATGGCGAGTACAAAGAACGTGTGTGCTACCAGGCAAACAGCGTTTTATAGCGGTTTTGAATGCCAATTCCTCATCTGTGCTGATCGTCAGTAACTCGAGCTGGTTGTCTGTCAAGTTGTCAGCGACGTCATGGAAGAATGCAGAATATGCCTTGGTGCTGGAGTTGGTATGGATAAAAGTTGGTAGCAACACAATCGGATGGTCATCTATAGATCGCCTTTTAACGGACAGGTCTTTGAAAACTGTCGGAGTCACATGAAAATCACCAAGGTTATAGGTCTTGCCCATTCAAGAACGCTACTGCCTTTAATACAGCAGAACCTCTTAGTGTCTGTGATCTGTTGTTCGTTGTAAAGAGTCACGACTGGGTATTGTAAGCCATTCATATGTTTCACAGTTTGAACGAATTTGCTTGTTTTGGTCATTTCTTCCACGCAAACAATATGTAGTGAAGATATTTGTAAAATAATAAAACTTATCTTGGAAAATAATTATTTCCAATTTAATAATACAAATTACACACAAATAATGAGTACCGCAATGGGTAGTCCTATGGCTCCTTCATACGCTTCCCTTTTCATAGGTAAATTAGAAAAAAAAGATTTTCTTCAAAACGAAAAGTTTAGTCAATCTGTTTTGTTTAGATTTTTTGATGACATGTTGATGATCTGGAACCATTCATCAGAAGAACTGAAAAAATTAATTGATCGCCTAAATCATTTTCACCCAACGATTAAATTTACTTATACTGCATCTAGTACGCAAGTTTCATTTTTAGATGTAAATGTAATAAAAAAATATTGATAACACTATCTCTACAAATATTCATGTCAAGGAAACTAATATCCGCCAATATGTGGAATATTCTTCATGTCATCCCATGTCATGTAAAAACGGTATACCATATAGCCAGACCAAAAGATTCAGACGCATTATTTCCGATGATTGTCAATTACAAAATTAGTTGAATGAATTAAAAACATATTTCCAAAATAGAAATTATCCTACACATATCATGGATTATGCGCTGAACAACGCCCGTAATCTTACTCAACACTAGGCTTTAAACACAGCAAAATGTACAACAGAGAAAAATATTATTCCTTTCACAATACAATATAATCCTTCATTACCTAATATAGACCTTATAATTAATAAATATTGGAGTCCCCTAAATTTATCAAATAAAAACAGTGTAAAAACACTTGACAAAAATATACCAATTCTTGCTTATAGAAGACCTAAGAATTTGCAAGAGTTTTTAATTAGAACTAAACGGACAGAAAATAAAAAAAAGATATTTTTCATCATCTAAATGTAATAGACATCGGTGCTCTCAATGTGCAAATATAAGAGAAAGTACTTCTTTTAGCAGCGCCAGTACAAAAGAAGTATTTTCTCTACGTTATAACACTAACTGCGTATCAACTGATGTGATTTATTTGATAACCTGCAAAAAATGTAACATGCAATATGTTGGACAAACAATTCAACAAGTTTTTAAGAGAATGAATAATCATCGCTTTCGTATAAAAAATTATAGAGATCCTCAGTTCTCCACTAAATATTTAAATACATTTTAATACCAATAATCACTCTCTGCTCAATTTTTCTTACATGCGAATAGATATTGTGCATGGAGACATGAATAGACTGATAAAAGAAAATTATTGGATTCATAAGTTAGATACTTTGTATCCTAATGGCCTTAATACCAAGGCACTATATAACATTTTATAAAATGTTAATTCAAAAATTGATATGTTGTATATCTTTTATAAAAATGTAATTGTATGTATGACTGTTTGTCTCTAATTTATGATTTTACTATAATTTTAAATGAACTTCGATGAGCCATAGACGATAACTTTTCGAAACCTTCGCATTATTTATATAACTCTTCGTAACTTTTCGCAACTTTATGTAACTTTTCGTAACTTTTCGCAATTTTCGTAACTTTTCACATTTTAGTCATACCGGTTCCGGACCAGGCAAATTCAGACAAAATTACGAGCAACTTCTGATTAAAAGCCATATTGACTCGGATCATAGTATGGGTTAATTATGACCATATGAAATATTAATACGTTTTTTCTTTGATTTTCGTGTGACAGTTACAGTTGTTTCAGACATGATATTTATCATTTTTCCTATGTACTTTGTACAGATCAAAACTGCATTTAATGAAACAAATGCCAGAGGCGTTGTTCTTTGTACAAATTAGATAAAATAGTTTCCGTGAGTAAGGAATGTACGGAAATTCCCGATGATCTTGCTCCGACTTAAATCATATTAACATCATGTTTTCATTATTCCTGACAAAATAGTTGGACGCTTTTTTTCTGCTGGGGGATAATAGGAGAGTACTGTAAATAGCGACGAGTACTTGTTATGCATTTCACGGTATCTAGGCCAAGAAATTAGAGTTAGATGAGGTAGTGAGGTAGACAGAATGTTCAACAATAAGTTCTCAGATAAACATTAAACGAGAGAGAGAGAGAGAGAGAGAGAGAGAGAGAGAGAGAGAGAGAGAGAGAGCAAATATTTGCCGCTGAAATCTTGTATTGACATTTTTAAAATCCAGACAAAATAAGAAAGATCCGAGAGTAATGTCAAATTTCAAGGCATGGTTAGAAATGCCCCACGCTTGAAAAACAAAGTTACCCTATGTTTAATACCCAAGAGACATTCCACAATGTAAATCAGCTAAAATACCAACTTAGGCAAAATCCATTTCAACTTCAGAGTTTCAAAAATATGGTCTACAGAATTATATTTTTTAATGAGAAAGTTTAAGTGGAGGGAGTTACACTTTGTTTGTTAAAATTATCGAGGAATCGAATTTGTTTAGTAAATCTGAGGATAAAATTCAGGGTCTGATGGGGGGTGGGGTGGAATTTCCAAGGTTTTTCAGGAAACCCATCAGGCTAAAAGAAACAAAAAACAAACACGTCAACACAAACGTACAGTCACTTGTCACGTATAATTGGCCGTTTATTAGGTATTATGCACACTCTGAGAAAATAAACACATGGACTTTTGCTTAGTCCCTTGTTATTGAAAGTAAGGGCCCTTTTGATTTTTTTTTGGGGGGGGCACAATGCTTGACCTGAACCGCCTCTGAAACTGCAACATAAAGGAAAATGTATCAGAGAGAGCAACAGTTGTTTTGATTGTGACGCAGATTTAGAAGAATTATATCTTGTTACGATGTTGTTGAGACTTTTTCAGCAAATGGAACACATGAAGGGAACTGTATTTTTACATTTTAAATTCTTGCGACTCTTCAAGTAGAAAATAAAGAGAAGGAAAGAGAACAATATTGCAACATTGTTTAGAAATTTATTATTAAAATACATGCAAATGAATATTCAAAATCTAATCTGCACTTTAAAAGGAGACTGAATCTTCGATTTCTTAAAATAATTGCTTAAAATTTCGTTGGATATTGCGTATGAATATATGTCTCGGCCTGATGGCCTCTACATGCCTTTGCCGTGTTCAACTCGTTCTTTCCGCCCACTCAGAACAAAACACATATATGTAGGGTTTTTTGAAATGTATCGCACAACTTACATTTTCGTGTCGCACGCTCAGCCTGGACTTTTACAACTTTACAACTTTAAACATTCAAAAATAGTCTACTTATAAATTATCTGGAATGACGTATTGCAATTAATGTTAAACTATTTAAACACATCAGCACACTTTTGTAATTGTAATATTGGGTGAAATGGCGCATTTGCTGCTGGGAATAAAGGGAGAGTACCATAAGTAGCAACGAGGAGTTGAAGAGTATTTCATAGTATCTTCCGCCGAGAAATTAGAGTTAGTTGAGATCGGCAACAATATTTTTGACAAATATCTTTGACAATGAATTCTCATATGAAGCTGGTGTATCCAGTTGACACCAAACACGAAAGAGAGTGAGAAACCAAGTACTTTGACGCTGCAGTTTTGTACCGTAAGTTTGAAAATCCAGACAAAAGATTTAGGGAGTCATGTCAAGACTATAGGCATGGTTAGAAATGTTTCCACCTTTGGAGAAAACTTTAACTTACCTTTTTAATCAGACATTTAAATTGGTGCAGAACTAATTACTTTAATGAAACCTGTCTGAACATAATTTTCTCAAGTCCGCTAAAGAGTTTGTCGTTTGTTGGGTAAGTGTGTTTTATGTTTACTGTGTTCTCCCTATTATGCCAATAGGTTAACATGTAAATCGTAGGCTTCAGTATCAACGCTTTCGATTTTTATCAATAGGCTTTCGAATGTCAGCACGATATCTTTGACAGTATCAGCTATATTATATAGTATAAAATTAATCGTCCCACTTTAGTTACAGCTTTTAGATTGCAACTTATAAACCAGTCCTTAAGGTGTTGACCATTTAATTTGAGGAGTGGGGGAGGCGTGATTTGCTTTTCAGATGAAATATTTTCTTTTCTTGTCTTTTATCGGAAGATAATTAATATTTGTTCCAAAATAATAAGATGGATAAACAAATGGTGTTATTTTCCTATAAATCAGAGCAAAATGTTTTTCCAACTATTGGTTGACGGACAGAAATTAAACACAAAGGTGTTAGGCCCCTGCCCCAGAACACTGAATTGTTGATCCCTAATATAGCTGCGGTATACCTAGCACGTATGGCGGTATGTTGGTAAATACCGCGGTATACAGTAGTACGTATCGCGGTACGTTCAGAAATATTCGTACTTAGCTGATTTAGCTATCTTGCTTCAGGGTTGTTATCATCATTCAATGTAATATGTAAACAAGTCTTTTCTAAGGCATTATGGGATATTTTTGTTCATGTTTTAAGTCATTTAATTTTACTGTCTGGAATGTTGTTCTACAACACAACTAGCTCCGACAACTCCTTTATCTAAAAATGCATATAAAATATGTTGTGTCATTGTAGCTTTCAGGTTAAACTTGCGAAATTCCTAGAACCTCTCTGAAAACTGTTGAGTTCATTACAATGTAGCTTTTGTGCCATTATGTATCATGAACATATCATTTTAAAATAGTTTTGTGCTTTGTTGTGTGAAGCATAGTGATAGGTCTGAATTGTAGGTGCAGTAAAAGACTTGTCCGAAAAGTACCATGCCAACTTGCTAATCTAATGTGCCAGATCTGTTCATATTTGTATTTTAGTGCTATTTTATTCTGACATGGGTGGGTTAGCGTTAAAAAAAAAACACAAAAAAAAAAAACAAAAAACACCTACAATTAGTCTGCACCAATACACGCATATATCGTACAACTCAATTTCAGATATTACACAATATATCATCAAGTGGTTTAAAAAAGCAATGCCTGAAATGTATTTAAGGTGTGAATCGTTCATTTTAGCAAAACTCATATGCAAAATAAGAACAGTCAAATAATTTAAATAAGAAATTTATAAAAATTATTTAAAATTTAAAATTATAATTCTTTCTTTTAAAAGATTGCAAAACACAGAAAGCATCCAACTAATTTCGGACGTTTCTTACCGGTATGAAATTAACTGACATGTAGGTTCCTTTCTAAACAATACAATGACCCTAGTACAGAAGATTTAGGGAATGCAATCGTTATTTATCCTCAATAATTGTATTTTGCATATGCAGGCAACTATAATAATATTACCTCAATAATGTTGGCATACATTTCTAGCATTCAATCGCTTTTTCCTTATTTAGGCATTATATTATTTTACCTTTTCCTTTCTCTCTTATCTTTTTGTGTCTTGATTTCTTGTCATGTCTTTTATTTTATTTTATTTTTTTCATATCTTTTCTTTCTGAAATTCACAATTTTATGCATTGGCATATAAATGATTATTGTTTATTTTTGGAAACGTGTGGATAGAAACAGACATATATAAAAGCCATTTCCAAAATAATCCATTTTACTTGCAACGTACATAAATGAAAAGCAAACAAATACACAAACAAAAATACTAACATTCAAAACTTTGTTGAAAGATCCACTCACAGTGATATGAACGATAAAGTTATAGTTTTGAAGCAACTTTCTTCGAGAGCTCGATCGTGTCACAACATAGTATTCTTGAACGTTTCATGCTTGGTTCGAGTTAGGTGAGGATAAAATAGTCATCGTTCCGTCGCATTGTCAGACTTTTCTCTAAAAGATATTTTTAAACAATGCCTAAAGACTTTCGATTCTAGAAGCTGAAAAGCTAATCTGGATTCACACTTTGAATATGTCGAGCAATCATCAGGAAACAAGTTTAATTTGTTGGTTAAGCTTTCAATAACCTTTCATTTTGTTGATACGCATGCTTTTCAGCGATCTTTATCATAAGCACGATAGATTTTTTTTTTAAAAATAGATAGTAGCAGACGAAAAATTCATCGGAGTGCAAAACTAAATTGTTCTGATGGTGTTTTTCTCCCACATTATATACTGAATCTAACGAATATTTTTCTTGCAAATTCTTATAGGAAACGAGATTATCTCCTCTTGTTGTGCCTTTCAATGTGCGTCAAATATAATCGAGTTGAATTAAAGAAACACGATGCACCTGGCAAACAGGTACAGATAGTGGTCCTTTTCAATGTGCCCAGTTTCAGGGTTGGTGTCACCCATTGCGGTAAATCATGGTGTCACCCCCATGGAGCCCCCCCCCCCTTCCTGCACAAAAATTCAAAACTTTTATAGACAGTCATGTGCGGTAACTCATTGTGTCACCTCCATGGACCTCCTTCCTGCACAAAAATTAAAAAATTTTATAGACAGTCATTTTAGTGTCACCCCCTCTGATGGTGTCACCCGGTGCGGTCAGCACCCCCACCCCACTCCAATAGTGATGCCACTGCCCAGTTTGATTGCAATATGCAGAGTGCACTCTTTTCACGTTCTCTGCTGATAGTCTCCTTTCAGTTTACTGTTTTAGCGGCTACAATTTTGATAATGATGATCGTATCGAACGTAAATGTTTTAAAATGCTCTCGATTCAAACCTCCTCTGGATGAAACGGTGTATTCAACTGTAAAATTATTTGAGATTATTTATCACCGTTAACCTCGTGTCATCACATACGGCTAAACAGTGCGTTGACATTGTAACGTCAAATGTTGGTCCCAAACTGGCCGTATCAACACACTCGACTCCAATTTTTGTTACACATAGTTCATGTGAATCGAAAATAAAATAAAAATATTTGAAACTTATTTAAGGAGATTCATCTGGTCATGGCAGTAAAAGCTGTCGCGATACGAGGTAAAAAGTAAAGTGGACGTTTCAATACTCTTTTGCTCACCAGGTTAAAATATATACATGAATCACGTTCATCTCCTCCGCCCACTGATCAACGGCTCTAACAACATCTAAAGTATCAATCACACCTCCTTATTTAAAAAAACAACACAAATGATTAGAAAAGGAAGACGGATTCTCGTTACCTTTCTTCTTTTTGTTTTCGTTGGCTTCATTGTTGCTGCCATCTTCGTCGCTAGCAGTTGTCAGGCGTAAAAATGCTTAAATTCTTCCGAGATTTAATTGCCATGTGTAAATCATACATTTTGAAAATGAAATATTCGTGAAATGTATTTGAAAAGAAACATAAGAAAGATATTCTTTGCTCAGTTCACAACAAGCGATCTTAATCATATTTCATAACGGCAGGTAGACAAATATTAAATAAAATTCAATCACCATTCTTAGAGAGCTCATACATTTATAAACCGGTTGCTTTGAACATTCGATGGTTGATCCAACTCCGATATATTATTTTCAGTATTTTCATTAAAACGACTGACGTACCGAACAAATAGAGAGTTCATTTTTGTTTAAATAATGTGAAGTGTGAAAGCCAAGACCAGTTCAGTCCTAGCTTTGGCAAACTTGTATCATTTGTCACCAAAACCGATGAACGTAAATTTGCCGGACTTGACACTCAGTATGTTCGACGTACAACTTGCTGCCAGTAATACGCATAGTAGTGCTTAGTAAGAACCTTAAATTTAGGATAGCCAAAATTTCTAAAACCGCCCTCTTGCGCTTCATACAGGATTAATAAGAGATAAAATCTAAGGACGTTTGTAACATAGGATTTCCTCTTGTCTACAAAATCCTAAAAGAATGGTGACTTAATGCAAATTTCCCATTGTTCCTATAATTCCACCCCAAAAAGGCCCCATTAATGTTAATTTCTCTGTAAGCTCTATAAGCTGCACGCCCTTTCTAGCACATGATTCACATTATGCCCCAAGTAGCCGTCCTGTACTACTCACGTTGTTTGTTTGTTTTTGTTTTTTTTTCTACTGCTTACTCCTAACAAACCGCATGGACCCAGATCTGCTGATCAATTATGCGACGTCAGATAAGGGTTTGTGCAGTTTGCAATCGGACTTGTCTTACAAACATGTATATTCAGTATCTCTGATATTTATTTTCCATCTATTTAATGAGCCGAGTATTAGCCAGATGTGTGTACGGGAGATTTTATTTGATATGTGAACATTTAGCATTTGATGTCATTCTTCCTCAAAATTTAATGGACATAATGAACATTTTTTAAAGATCGATATGTTTTAATTCACAAAAAAGACTGAAATTGTGCTGTCTATTACGGATACCTGTTTAGTCTAGACAAGCAAGTCGCTTATTGCATGAAAACGAAAAATTTCGTTGAACAATGTTTTTGTCAGTCGGTACACTGTAGGCAAATAACGTGTCACAACGTTAAGTAGCTCTGTTCACTTTTTGTCATCCAATTGTTTTCTGTCTGTTTCATGAGTCCTACTCGAGTCAGACTTGCGTGAGGAATTAAACATTTATAAACAAAACTGCACACGACATCTGCCAAAATTCAAATATAGTTGGTTCTACACAGCATTGTGAATTTTATCCAGTCTGTAACTCAGTAAATTTTCAGGTCAGCGCCATTAAATGTAGATAAAAATACCTAATTCGTTTCACACGAAGTATTTTGAAACGATTTAGATACTTCATCTCCAGATAGGATAAAATTCTCCATGCTGTGTGGAACGAACTATAATTTTCAACTGCTATAACAAATTTAAGCCTAAATTTTATTGCAATGCATATGAAATAAATATTTTTCATTCAGCTCTGCTATATTTGTTTGGCTTGTAGATATCCTAAAATTGAAAACACAAATAAGTCCTACAAACACTGTTCTCCTTGTAAGATTCCGGATCTATAGCGTATTTGATAGTTTAGTAATGCTCTGTATACTATTTTATTCAGAATATAAGCGGCATATAGAATAAGCCTGGTTATCAGTTTTGTGTTAATCAACATAAACGTTCGACAAAGTAGTTAATATATTTAGAATGTTTTTCTGCAAAGGTGAGGTAACCCGCTGTGAGAAGCTGGCCTTCATAATGACATAAGCGGCCAAGCACCTGCCAAACTTCCTGGTTGGAACACACAGTTAATATCGCTGGTAACCGATAAGTCTTTGCTAACATTGCTTTATGTTTAGTTCTAAACGTTCTTTTAATTACCAAGTAGAGAATGGTTGCATAGATTTTTTTTGGTTGTCTCGAAAAAGTAATTGTATATGCAAAGGAAATTTTGCTTCCTGGTTTGTAAAGTCGTTGGGATGGATCCTGGCACAGGAGTCTGACGCTTTATCAATAAAGTAGGATGAAATCTCTGACAACGCGAGATCACCTTATCAGTACTATAAATTAACACAAGGAGTGCAAACATGACCCCAGCCCTCCGTTCGATCCGACTTTTCTCACGCGTCTTTTATCGCTTCAGAATGGCAAGAAGACTGAAAAACTTCACATATCCGTTCAAAAGACAATAACCTACCAACGCATAACTCTCGGACGACCATCACATGAATCCAATCCGGCGAATTAACCTTTGTTTTCACCATTACTGTCACAAACCCTTTCTACAGGACTCCATCACGCAGAAGTATCCCATTACTGTCCGTATTTACAAACGTTAATTACCATCATTAAATTTAAAGCAGGAGTGGAGAAACATACCACGCAGCTTATGTACCCTCAAAAAATTATTCAGAATAAATGTGTTATTTAGTAAACAATGTTAAATGCCTTTCAAGTTAAGAATAAAAAAGGGATACGAAACATGGGAATATAAGTAGCCATATGTACGGTACATGTAGCTTAAGACTGTGTTTAAGTACTGCTAGTTACAACAAAATAGGGCATTGTTTATTTGCCAATCAATTGCTGATGCTTACATAACACGCACACTGTAGAACATGGTTTCTTCAAATTATATCGGAGGGCCTGATCTTTTCACAAGATAATTGCAGTGATAAGGATTAATTACTTAGTCATGCTTGCTTTCTTGCTTGTTTACTTAAGACTAACCTTAGCTGTTGTGCAGTTTGGCCACAGCTGACCAGAATATGAAAAGTGGGCACATCCTGGGAGAAAATAAGGTATGTCACAGGGTGAGACTGAACATCGTTTGAGAATTTCATGCATATTGGACCTGGAAGATCAGTCAATATTTAGTGAAAACGAGGTTTAAAAATACCACGAAAAAAATCCTGATTTTATGTCCGAATCTCCCTATTTTTTGAGTCAGTCTCCCTACTTGTCTTCTGAAAAGTTGACAGGACATGAAAAACAGCACAAATTAATATTTAAGAATTGTACTTATATCACAGTATGAAATATGAATGAATAAAGTTGCTAGGCTGTTATTGGTTTCTTTTGGAAAGCATATTTTTAAGTTGAAAGTTAGTAACCATTTTTAGTTCTTAATTCATCATCTGTGTAAGTGCACCATGGTATGTAACTTGGCTATCTGTACATGCTAGAAGTTGGAACGAGCAATGATCCTCCAATTTCCTGGTTTAGAACAGCCTACAGGTGAAAGTCTGTAGTAAATGCATTAGTCATTGTGTTTTGTCATTATCTTTTATATAAAAAAGAATTATTGAATTTGATAAAGAAATAACGACAACATGAGTTCTTTTTGCAAGCAACTTTTCTTAAATATATAATGAAATAGATCAACTAACCTCGGCTAGCGAAGATGGGTTGGGGAATGGATAGCACATTGAAAATATATACATTTTTTTGCAGAACATTTCCTTGAAAAATTGCAATGAGTCACTAACTGTGGGATTGCACCTAATCTGAATGTCTATGGGAGAGTTTCAGCATTTTATTTGCAGGGATAATAAAATGTTGGGAGTAGTTACATACATCATTCTGTAGGTAAAAGTCTTCTGTCTTGAGTTGACCCAAAATGCAAAAGTGTGAAATATTTTTGTAATGCTCTTTTGGTGATGTTACCTTTAGAACAGTTACTAGAAAGACTGATATACACTCAAAGCCAATATACACATATTTTTTTACCAAAATACTTATGAAGACAAAGTTTTGTTATGATATATATTTGTTTGAATAATAATACAATCAATGTAATGACATCAGTTGGTTGTACTTGATTGAAAAGTATTTGGAAAGCTTTTGAACAAATATTAAATGCTATGCATTTATTTTTTATTTGTCAAAAATTATATCATTAACAGCAGTATGTGTGTGTTTTTGGATTTTGAATGTAGCTTTAACAATTATAGTCATATAGCTACAATGTCTGCAGTGTGGCAGTATATAGTGATATCTAGCATTGGTGTATCATGCCACGGACTAGTAGCATCATGACCCATCCAGTCATTTTATCCTGACACCAGGCTGACCAATCTAACACTAACTTCTTAATGCTGAGCACCAAGCGAGGCAGCTGCTAGTACTATTTTTATAAGTATTTGATATGACTTGGCTTGGGTTCGAACCTGTGACCTCCCACATCCGAGGTGGATGCTCAAACCACATAGGCCACTGGAGTGGTCTACATAATAGCAGTGAATGCTTCTGGTACTTTATTAAATTTCACTTTAATTCTGTGTATGTATTACAATTTGCTATTTATCATACCTGTCCAATCAAGTATGACCAAGTAAAGTCATTATAGGAATTGCACAATAAATGGGTAAAAAGTAAGAAATTCATATCAAATCACTTCAATCAAAGTTTATTTTGCCCTTTATTATTATGCAAACAAATACAAATCATAATACATTCATTTTATGAGCATGTTGGTAAAAATATGTGTATTTCGGTGTAGGTCAGCTTTTGAGTGTATGGTGCTGTTTCTGGTAACCCCTTTCAGAAAGTCTTCATAGGATGTTGTGCAGATATTGTATGGATTAATTTAGGTTTTCACCATTATGAGAAAGGTACTTTTTCAAGAGACTTTCATTATTCTAATAGTATATTTATGAAATAAATATGCATCACCTCTAGAAAATCCAAAATATGGGTTAATCACAGTCATTAGTAGATCATTAAAATGTATTTATTTCTGTGGTCCAGGTTAGAGGCTATATTAATGTTTATATTCAGTGTCAATGAAAATTATGTTTACACTATGTTTTTCCCTCAAACTCTCACATTTTTATATGGAATGAAATCACTTCTCTCATTTTGTTTTTTGGTATCCATGTTTGAGCTTTGCAGTTACACATTGAACAGTTTAAACTTTCGGCACCAGCATAGTGCTGCTTATGATTTAAAAAATGTTAAATCAGCTCCTGTACATAAATAAGCATTTATGTTCATGATAAATGAAAAAGATTATCTTGCAAGTGAAAACATGGCAAGTTGTTGAAAATAATGCAAGAGTGATATAAAATATGGCTTATTGTGGGGAACAAAAAGAAAAACAGCATGGCAGGAGAAAAAGAAAACAACTGGCATATGAAAAGAACAGCATGGCATCACACTGTTATAAAATGGCCAGTGGGAAACTATAAATATGACCACATAAATATATTTTAAAAAATAGTTGACATTAGAAACAATATAACACATAATCTTAGTTTTCTCTAACTTCCCAACCCATTGAAAGCTTTTTCAGATTTCTTGGGGTAGGATGGTCAGTGGTATATCAAGGTTATATCATAAAGTCAGAGGAGGTCACTTTTTAGCGACAGATCACCAATATGGAGATATATATTAATGAATTTTCTCTCACTGATATGGTTTTTCTTCTCCTATGATTGAATAATGTTACGTAATACCCAGTTATCCCCATGCTTTTCATCTTGTTATATAATGAGGGAGATACAGCTGTATGTCCATTTGTTTTGGAGTATAACTTTCAAACCATTCAAGATATACTATACACATCATGGATTTAAAAAAATCCACAGCTGAAATTTAATCCATTCTATGGCCATCCAAGATCTAGCATAGAAGTCATCCATGCAATGGCTCATAGTGGACCAATTAAGTTTTATTGACCCACCGGAAAGTCCCTGCAATATAATTACATAATAGTGGTTGTCCACTGATACACATGGATTATACTTGCAATCTGAACTACAGTGGACAGTACAGAATATTTAAAGAATCGCCTGCTAAAACATGTTGGTATTCATGTATTGCTAGATATGGTGGATACACATTTTTATGGTGAATACACATTTTTTAGCAAAGAGAATTTGGGTTCTTTCCAAAATATATAGAGCATAATGTTATGATGATTTTAATTACCATGCTTTGTGGAAATGAGAGAGAGAGAGTGTGTGTGTGTGTGTGTGTCTGTGTGTGTGTGTGTGTGTGTGTGTCTGTGTGTGCGTGTGAGTTATCTGCAGGTTTGACATGATGGGTAACACATGGATCATAACAATTGACTTCTATCTAAAGGGAACTCGATTATGATTTTGACTATGTAAAATTTTAGAATAAAACTTGTGGTATGTCTTTACATTTTAATAGCAGCATTGACTTATTTGTTGCTATTTGCGTAGCTTTTACTTTTTGATGTTGTAAAAATCTTGCCCATTCAATGTTATTACATTCTCCCAAAGAGTGGAGAATAGTCAATAAGACACTGCTCAATCATGTACCTCACACAAAGAAAAGTCATCTTTTCCAAGGATGCCATATTAAGGGACATGTGTTGATTTTGTGACCACAGGAAAATCTTTTTCAAGGATGTCATGTCAATGAACATATGTTGATTCTGTGACAGGAAACTTTCTAATTTTCCTTGTGCTTTGCTGCATTGTAGTCTTCCATCAACAAACATTATACAATTCATTGATTAAATGACAAATTGTTTATTTGCATACAATTTGTCCCTTTTGTCATTAATTCAGCCTCAGAATAAATGGCATCTTGACTGCCATAGATGTGCCTTAAGTCTCAAAAATGCGTTACACCAGTGGTCAACAATGACCTTACATTGTTTTGTTTTGTGGGTTAATGCCATGTTTCGTCACATGATCTGCTCTGTCCATGGCAGCCAGTATTTTAAATTATTGGAGGAAGAACCCAGAAAGAACCACCAATTGTTGGGAAGCTGCTGTAAAGCTTTTTGATGTACCCATTTTGGCTGAGCTGGACTTTAAACCCACTCAGACAGAGGTGATCTACAAAGCACTCAGCCACATGGGACCCCCTTTACATTGCAACGTAACTTGGCAGACTACCATAGATCTTTATTATTTTGATTGATAAATATGTTGTTTTAAAATAGATTATATTGCCACCTTACAGTTTTCATTGCCTGTGCTAACTCTGGAAGTTGCTAGTGCCTTTGCTAACTCTGGAAGTTGCTAGTGCCTTTGCTAACTATGGCTATTGCTAGTGCCTAACATGGATGTGGATGGATGTACACTAAAGAAAATTAGCACACATATTTTTCAATTTTTATTTTCCTGATGAAAGAACTTGCATAGTGGGTGCACAGGGGTCATGATTTAGTGGGCATAGGTCACAGGAAACCCACAATCCCACATTCAGGGTGCAACACTGAATGGACTGAGTCCATATAATAACACGTTTTTTGTGTGTGTATTTCAGAAACCAGAAAGGAGAATGAAAGCCTTCTATTCATAGCAATGTAAAGACCAATAAAATGGCAACAGGTGGAACTCCTCCAGGTCAGATAAAGCCATCGTCAGCACTTTACTTCTATGGAAGGATCACTCGGGACGAGGCTGAAATCATCCTCAAAGAGCGAGGATGTGTAGAGGGCATGTACTTGCTGAGGGAAAGCATCAATCCACTTGGAAATTATGCTATCAGCCTTTGTCATGATGGGAAGTAAGTATTTTGTAAATAGTTCAAGTTAAATACTCAATAATGACAACAGATGAGTGTTTGTGTCAAAATATAATTTTGTTTTAATATTGTAAGTTTTGGAGCTGGAGGGAGAAAATGTGGAGATGATTCTGTCCTCTAAGTTGCTGCATACATGATTTTGTTGTTAGTGAATGTATAATTACCCATTTTAGAGAATTAAATTGTCAGTGTATGTCAGTTGAACTCGAACATGTGCCAATACGTATGGACCTCCAACCGGTACTATCACAGGCAAAGGTGTCAGCATAGTGAGATGTACAGGTGCACTGGCATCTTGTTGCACATTCAGACCTAATGTCCATCACCTATCCAATTTATTTTATATATATATATATATATATATATATATATATATATATATACATACACCACTCCCTCGATAACTTGCGCACAGGGGGTCCAAAAACATCGACCGTGTTATAAGCAAGGGCGAGAGTTATTGAGGGACCTATAACAAACAACAAAACTAACAAAGGGATCGACGTAGAGGCATAACGGGGGTGGGGAGGGTTGTCATGTTACAGTGTTGAATACTCGGTTAATAATCGTGCTAAGATTAACTGTGAATAAATCTCTTCATAGCAGTGTACTTTGTTTACTTTTTTCCTCACAAAGTAACATTAATTTCAGGATAACTTACAGAATATTGAGGAGATCATCAAAACTTTATTCCACATGGTTTCCGTTCGCTTAACACATGTACGACTTCACACATTGTGTACTACGTCACTGATTTTTGTGTTGAATTGGATACATTCTACTTTTATTGTTTGATCCAAAGTAGACTTTTTTTTATACAAAAGATCGACACTCATTTCGAAAAAACAATGTCGATTGAACGATGGGTAGATTTGATTGTGGTAGAAGTAAAATAAAAAAAAAAATTCACAAGGGTTAACCATTACCAACATGAATTTAATGGGTCTACAAATTTAAAACAACGCAAATTAGAACACAATAAAACTTGCAGTTTGTGAAACGTTTGACAAATATCACTTCACATTTTGAAAAAATCTTTATTTTTTGTGTTACTCTTTGATTTCTCTGCTGCCTCTGTGTATTGTTCATGGATGATTATCTCTCTGAGCTGGTATGGATAATTACATGCGGCTTCCTGATTCACTGAGAGTATCTCTCCCAACAATGAATTTTGTTTAATTCCATGTCGGCGCTGGAATCTCCAAAGCCATCCATGGCTTGCCCTAAAATGAGATTCATTCTCCATACTTTTTGCCATTTTTTCTGCTTGGGCCTTGAGAATTGTTCCAGTGATGGGAACACCTTGTTCACGTTGTTGTGTGAACCATGCGTACACAGCATCATCTAATTCGGTATCGTTTGCAGTCTGTGCTCGTTTTCGTTTGATCCCATTATCTGAATCAACATCATGTAAATAATCCTGAAGTTTCTGCTTATCCTTAAGCCAACCTCTAAATGTTGACTCAGCAATTTTTTAGTTCATTGCAAACGTTGGATCTCGCTTTGCCATTATGAACCATATCTATGATGCACAGCTTTTCAGTCACTGAGTACACCTTTCGCTTACTTCCTTTGCTCTCCATGGTCACATTTACAAATGATTAGGATACATTACTGATATTATATACTTTAATGATGTTAAGTACATAAAAATGTGAAACCATTTTCGATTGGTCAAATAAAATGAATTTTGAGAACGGTAATGACCACAAGAACTTATGCTCCTATTGGCATGCCTTTGAATTTGTTTTTATTGTACTTCCCTTGCTTGATTTGATACAAAAGACATATTCAAAGTGATAAAACAACACAGGTCTCTTTTAATTGATTTTTAATTGCAACAAACACTTCCCCAAGTTGTTGATCAAAACAAAGCTGGCATGTAATTAGGTTCTCACAGAAGTACTCATGGGTTTCGATGTGACGGTCGATTGACTCTTTTCATGTTTTCATAGAAGAGAATATGTTGCGATTATAGTGTTTACACTGAAGTGAAATTAAAGGATTAGAACGTGAATTTCACATAACAAGACATTTAATTGGTGTTTATTTCATTCTCTGTTGTCACCTGTTAGCATTTACCAGAATTTTTCGTTGATCACTGTTTCACCAGACTGTTTATTTAGTGTATTGACAACTATTTCTCTAAAAAAAACTAACATAATATGTGATATCATATTAGAACTTGCGAATTTCACAATATGGATTCTATCTTTACCGGCAATAATCACCATTTTCGATGATTAAATGAGCTATGTATCAAGGTTCAATTTACCAATTTACCAATTCTTATCGCGATTTTTTTCACGTTCAGCACATTTTAAAATATATTTTCTTTGAAAAAAAAATCGGGAGCCATGCCAGACACCGCGTTATAAGTGGGTTCGCGAGTTATCTGGGCGCGAGTTATCGAGGGAGTGGTGTATATATATTGTAATAACCTGCATTTAGGGAGTGAGGTATGCATGCTTGTATACAGTAAGCACCATACAAGCCGCCCAATTCGGTCTTGATTTTTTTAAATCAGTGCATTACCAGTGAATTGTTCAAATGAATTGACATTAATATTTTCTAGGATCCTCTGTTTTGTTTACTTCGTCGATTAATTGTTAGCTGGTAACTATACATGTTTTGAGTTAGTGAAAATAGGGAGTATCAATGCCGATGGCTGGCATTCTTGATAATTTGATTAATGACTATTTCTAGTTAACTGTTTAAGACTGTGCGATACATACTCAATGTGTTTATAGCCCCTGATGTTTCATTTGTATACATCATCGCATGTAAGTTTGGCTTTTCTCTTAATTTTTTTGGTATATACACATGTTGACTGCCCTGTCATGCGGTCTGCCTCGGTAATATTGTAACAGAGCATAACAGTTTCCGAACCATTGCTATGAGCAACAGAATAACACGGTATGTGCCGCGAATTACAAAACTTTTTTTTTTTTTTTTCTTTTCTTGGGGCAATACAATCACAATGTAACAATGTGTAAACTATAAGATTGGTAATTTCTATAAATAATCATTGTGAAGATTGACTAAATATACACATGCAATACTAGCTCATGCTTGTTTGAATATTCCAACAAAAATTGTGGGTTTTGTGGGCTCTATTGGTTGTGGGTTTTGTTTGAACTGTGGGTTTTGTGGGTGCTGTGGGTTTTGTTGGATTTGTGGGTTTTATCAGGAGTATATAAGGCTTTCTGGGCTGCTTGTGGGGGTTCAGTCAGCTAGCAGCAATCAAACTAGGTACATCACAGTTATTGTTTTATTTTTTTAATTATTTTGTTTTGTTTAGTTTATTATAGAGTTATGTAACTTTAAGCAGTATTTTGGACAGGAAATTTTTTTGTTAAAGTTTATTTAAGCACAAAGCAATATTTATTTAAGGAATTTATTTTTTATTTTTAATTCCTTTCTCTCTTCCAAATTATATGCATTCCAGTCATTTCTAATTTATTTTTATAAGCAAACTAGATATTGTTATATCATTTGTTATTTGAACCTCAGTTATATGGTCAAGTGAGTGTTGTCCTCACAAACCAATACTTTTATTTATTTCTTTATTTATTTTCTTCATTTAATTAGTTTTATGAAGCTAAAGACATACAGAGAAGTTTCTCTACATTACAAAGATATAATTCCTTTTCTTAAATTATAGGTCCAACAAAGTTCTTAGGGAAATAGAATGTCTAAGTCATTATGAGTGTTTTTCTCACCGACTTGACATTCTAAATTCAATTCAACAATACTTGATTAATCTAGCAATCTATAAAAACATAATTTATTTATGTTTTTATTTTATAATTTACTAGTTGTCTAAGTCATTGTGAGTGTTTTCCTCACCGACTTGACAACCAATTTACTTCCATCTATATCAATTCACTTCAAATAAGTATTATGCTATAGTTGAAGTGTGAAGTCAGGCAAGTGTTTTCTTGCAGATTTTACATTTCACATATTACAATCAGGTCATATTTTCTCTTCTGTAGTAAACTTCATTGCAACAAAATCCAAATTGGTAACTCTTATATAATTTTCATTCATCAAAAGAAGTAATAATATAATAGTGTAGTGCTAATGTGTACCCTGACATTGTGTGAAATTATTATATACCATTCTGTACCTCAAGACAATGATAGTATTTGGCTTACTGCACAAAACAACAAGATTGTCATGGTTATGAACTGACTTTATTCAATATTTCTTAATAAATGAATCAGCTTGTGTTATGGTTGAAAAGAAATCAAGAGTTCGAGTTTCCTCCATTATCCCCTTCTTAGTCAGGTGATCAGAAGTATACTCATCCCTGCTGCCGCACTCCAATGTAGTATTATCGGGACCTAGCTCAGCCATTACAAAATATATATATATATATATATATATATATATATATATATATAAATTACTGATTCCAGTCATTGTAACTCACCCAGGTGTACAGGTGGTCAGAAGTGCTCACCTTTACCAATCTCTGCAGTTGTGGGGGTGTGAGAAAGCTGCCAGCTTTGCATGGGTCAGTGGTTCTCACCAGGCTTTTCCTGGGTTCTTTCTCCACCAGTTTTATATTGGCCACCATGTATAGTCTATCTTGCACTGAGAAATGGCATTGAACCCCAGCATAACAACAACATCATAAAGTAAATATTTTCAACCATTTTTGATGAGTTTTGTGTTCTGCACTAAAAACCTGCTCTAATTCACATAGGGTAAGTTGGAACACAAAATACAATTATTATATTATTATCTGTCAGGTATCTCAGGGACCTGAACTCCTTGGTCAGATACATGTGAAATTCTCAGAAGATGACACTCCTCCTGTGACACGCCTCATTTTCCCCTGTGATGTTTCCCATTTTATACTTTTGGTCAGCTATTGACTGATCTGCGGACTATGGCAAAAGAATAACTAAGAACATGAGATCGTAGAGACGGAGTGAGAGAAGCAGTTCTTATGGTTTAAAAAAGTGGAATCAGATGGTTTATTAATGGCTAGACTTACCTAAACAGGCATGAAGCCAGTGTGACTAATTAGGAGTTACTCCTTCCCTGATGTGATGACTTAAAAAACAAACAGATGTTCTCTTGAATGTCTATGCATGCACCTGTGATTGTTCAGCAGATAAACGATGCCTGTTGTTTTTCTGGAGGTGTTTAAATTGAAGATGACAATGCATGCATAAATTGTAAAAGTAAACAAAGCTTTCTTGGTGTTTGAGTTGGATGGTACTGTCCAATCATTAATATGCAATAATAATAATAATAATAATAATAATAATAATAACTAAAGTGTGTGCGATTTAGATAAGAGTAATACTATATCAGCAGATTTTTTTTCAAGGAGTGCAGAAAAATACTTTGATGCGTAAAAATGAGTCAGCAAAAATGGCTCCCATATTTAAAGAAATTGACTTATGATTGAAATGACAATAATACTAATAAAAGGCAGAAAATAGAGGAAACTGAGAGCACACTTGAAGACAATAAAGAGAACTTGAACTTGAAATGTATATTTAATGTTGAATCCATATCTGCTATGGAGAGGGACACAAATAATGGAATAACTAAGAACGTGTGATCTTAGAGGCTGTGTGAGAGAAGCAGTTCTTATGGTTTAAAAAAGTGGAATCAGATGGTCTATTTAATGTACTTTGTGAGTGGTGTATGAAAGCAAAATCACATCAACAATTTAACTGTTGATGAGGGTTGTCCTGCTATTCAGAAATGATAGGCAAAACTGTATGCTGTTGAGAAAATTCTTAAAACTTGTATGAAATACAGAGAATGCACAGTTCCATACAATGAAACCATGAACAAATTAATCATAATAACGGAGGAGCTTCCTGTAATTGAAGACTTTGATAACTAGAACACCATACATACATTTGTACTTGAAGACTTTGATAACTAGAACACCATACATACATTTGTACTTAAAGACTTTGATAACTAGAACACCATACATACATTTGTACTTGAAGACTTTGATAACTAGAACACCATACATACATTTGTACTTGAAGACTTTGATAACTAGAACACCATACATACATTTGTACTTAAAGACTTTGATAACTAGAACACCATACATACATTTGTACTTGAAGACTTTGATAACTAGAACACCATACATACATTTGTTAAGTTAAAGAACTGTAAAAAATAAAGAAACTAACTCATCATAAAAACTCATTTGCAGATGGTAGAGAATGATATCACTTTTTGGACACTTACTGAAAAATAGTTTCTATCTAATATGATCATATGAGGCTGAGAATTTAATCCCAGTATATAAAAATAGTATTGATCATGTACTTTTTCCTTTCCTTTATATTTTTTTTGAAAGTGATGGGCATGTTAGTTTATGTCAGGGACTCTTTCAAATAGGCAGGGGACTCCTGATTTCCTTTAGTGAAGAATCCAGGAGTCTTCCTGCTGAAACTCTGCTGAGAACTCTCTCTGTTATGCGGAGGAGTAGGGTATGGTTATCTCTGCTCTGGTGAATAGTAGGGCATGGTTACCTCTACTCTGGTGAATAGTAGGGCATGGTTACCTCTACTCTGGTGATGAGTTGGGCATGATTATCTCTACACTGGTGATAAGTAGGGCATGGTTATCGCTACACTGGTGATAAGTAGGGCATGGTTATCGCTACTCTGCTGATGAGTAAGACATGGTTATCTCTACTCCGGTGATGAGTAAGGCATGGGTATCTCTATTCTTGTGATAGGTCAGTTAAATGAGATTTAGTGTGCTTTATTGGTGTTCACAGTTAGCTTTGAATTACAATCCATTCCTCGGCTCCATCCCATCCATACTGGGAGGGAGTAGACGGAAGAGTGAGGGAGGGAGATGGGGTATGTGACAGAGGGGAATGAAGAACTCTGACAAGCACAAGGACATATGGTTTTGCTGCATTTTTATAGTTTTGACTTATCTGTTCTGCTAATGGGTCACAAAAATTAACCTTTGGCAGCAACCTACACAATCTGGTGTTAGGTGTAGTTATAAATTATTTCTTCAGTGCATCTATTAGCTGGGGTCCCTGGTGGCAGAGTGGTCTAAAGCACTTGCTTTTACTGATCTCTGCCATCTCACCTCTGTCAAGCCATAGGCTGGGACTGTAGGGTACAGAGAAAAGCCTACTAGTAGCTTTCCATGGGTCAGTGGTTCTTTTCATGGCTTATCCAAACTCTTCCTCCACCAGTTATACTGGCTACCATCTGTCACGTGCAGAAATGGTGTTAAGCCCTCAACAACAACAACAGCAACAACAACCCATTAGATGTGAACTGCATACAGAAAATCTTTTGATTGGCAGCACTGTTCTACATTATTCCATTTTGTCTTAAAAAATTAGCACCCTCATTTAATGACTTTTGTACTTGCCATTGGATTGACAGTGACTACACTAGAGTATCATAAGTTGTTGTTGTTGTAGGGTTTAATGCCATATTTCAACACAAGATAGGCTATAAATGGCAGCCAGTATAAATGGTGGAGGAAGAACTGGGGAAAACCCTGGAAAGAACCTCTGACCCACGAGAAGCTACTGGCAAGCTTTCTCACATGCCCACATTGGCTGAACCTGAGACTCGAACCCACACAGACATAGGTGAGATGGCAATGATCCGTAACGGTGAGTGCTTTAGACCACTTGGCCACTCAGGGCCCCAGTATCATTAGTGGTATACTTTCTTGTTATGCACAGACTTTATGTAATACCTTTGGACAATTGATTTGTTTGCTTATTCCACTTGATGTAGATCAAGTATAGAAAATTTATATTTGCTTATTCATCTTGATATAGATCAAATATAGAAAAGTGATCTGTGATTCCTCTTGATTTAGTAGGTTAAGAATAGAAACTTGATCTGTTTGCTTATTCCTCTTGATATAGATCAAGTATAGAAAATTGATCTGTTCACTTTTTCCTCTTGATGTAGATCATGAATAGAAAAATGATCTGTTTGCTTATTCCTTTTGATGTAGATCAGTTATAGAAAATTGATCTGTTTGTTTATTCCTCTTGATGTAGTAGATCAAGCATTGAAAATTGATCTGTTATTCCTGTTGATATAGATCAAGAATAGAAAATTGATCTGTTTGCTTATTCCTCTTGATATAGATCAAGTATAGAAAATTGATCTGTTCACTTTTTCCTCTTGATGTAGATCATGAATAGAAAAATGATCTGTTTGCTTATTCCTTTTGATGTAGATCAGTTATAGAAAATTGATCTGTTTGTTTATTCCTCTTGATGTAGTAGATCAAGAATAGAAAATTGATCTGTTTGCTTATTCATTTTGATATAGATCAAGTATAGAAAATTGATCTGTTCACTTTTTCCTCTTGATGCAGATCATGAATAGAAAAGTGATCTGTTTGCTTATTCCTTTTGATGTAGATCATGAATAGAAAAATGATCTGTTTGCTTTTTCCTTTTGATGTACATTAGTTATAGAAAATTGATCTGTTTGTTTATTCCTCTTGATGTAGTAGATCAAGCATTGAAAATTGATGTTATTCCTGCTGATATAGATCAAGAATAGAAAATTGATCTGTTTGCTTATTCCTCTTGATATAGATCAAGTATAGAAAATTGATCTGTTCACTTTTTCCTCTTGATGTAGATCATGAATAGAAAAATTGATCTGTTTGCTTATTCCTTTTGATGTAGATCAGTTATAGAAAATTGATCTGTTTGTTTATTCCTCGTGATGTAGTAGATCAAGCATTGAAAATTGATCTGTTATTCCTGTTGATATAGATCAAGAATAGAAAATTGATCTGTTTGCTTATTCATTTTGATATAGCTCAAGAATAGAACATTAATCTGTTCGTTTATTCCACTTGATATAGATCAAATACATGTATATTATAACTAGAAAAAAATGTAATGTCAGCTTCCGATTTCAAAATTCCCATTCAGTGGACACATTTACTAAATGATATATTAGATTAAAAAAAGGGACACATAACATGCGACTGGGATTTGTTTCTATTTCCAATTTTTGGAAACAGATAGAGCTTATGAAACTGACAGAGTTTAATACCTGTACATTCATTATTCTTGTTAGGGAAATGATATTCAATAAAAGGTAGAATTTAACAATGATGTTTTTACAAAAATAGTTTATGGAATGCATTTAAAAATCTGTACTGTCTGACTCACAGTGTGACAGCTTAACAATACAAAATTTACTTACATGTACACTATATATAGATAAAATAAGAAGTCAAAATAGGAAAGAATTAAGAAGAAAAATTTCAATTATTATTGCCATGTTTTAGAGTAAAGGATATTTTAATACTCTCTGTCAGTCAGTCGGTCTGTCTATTACAACATCTCCTAAATTATTAAGTGGAAATATAAAAGACATGTTCACAGGACATGGGTCGAGTTCTTAACTGGGATTTCAGCCCTTGTAATCTGCATTATAGGATAAATGTTTAACTGACAGAGAACAGTAGATTATCTACACTAGTATGGTTACGCTATTTTATCCCAATTACTTCATATTTCACACAGCATTTAATGGTACCCAGTGGCACCACAGGTCAACAAGCATCTTTACAAGAGGTGACTCGCAAACATGTCGATGACTTTTTGCCAAAATTGCCCCAGGCCCATTATTAAATCAAAGTTTTACTATGTAGCTGATATTCTTGAAAGAGGCTTCCCTTTCTTCATGCAGTCCACCATTAATACTGAATAAAATGTAGTTTTGAAAAGGAATTAGAGGGTTATAAAGTCAGCAGTATGATCCTACATCATTCTCCAGTGGTATGGGCATCATGGTTTGATTCGTAAGAAAACTGTCAGAGTCAGACTTTGTATTCCTGACTCATGCAGAACAAGGATGGAGCAACGAAGGAGTGATAATTTTAAAAGTACATGTGAGCCTGGATGGGTATTGTTAACATGTCAGACGTTGTACTTCACAAGGTTCAAATATGGATCTTATTGAAAACTATTTGTTTTAGTACATGGAACACACCTGTAGTGAGTAATGACCACAACATACTGTCTTGAACAAGAACAAAGTACCCTAAGGAAATTTAATTCAGTGGCAAAATATTGGAGAAACCTTTGTATGCTAATTAAATTTAATTCAATGATAATATTGGAGAAACCTTTGTACCCTAAGCAAATTTAATTCATTGATGATATTCATCATTGGAGAAACTTTTGTACTGTAAGTAAATTTAATTCAGTGATAATATTGGAGAAACTTTTGCCTTCTCATGAAAATATAATTTTGATGAGAATAATATTATGGATGGTTCTTTTGGTTTGATTTAGAAAGAATATAAATGATGTCACATACAGACTAGACTCAAATAAAGAAAGAATTTTGCAAGTTGATTTATGTGCTTTGTTTTCACTCTTAGTTCATAGTCCTATGTAATACACATAGGTAGAAAGTGACATCATTTCAGTGACATCATAATTTAATGATTGTATCATTTTGAGCTGCATCGTGTGCACATTAAGCGCTGATTTCACAAAGGCGGACTACTTTAATAAGACATCAAAAATACAAAATTGTAAATTTCAAGAAAATCGTGGTGTTCAAGGCAAAATTATGTAGCTGCATCACTCCCAAATTGCAAGCTGGGTTTTTAAGATGCACTCAGTAATTTAATTTTTGCATGTTTTGATTAAAAACATGGGGGGGGGGGTGTACTTCTAAGGCATGTGTGGGTGTTGAATGTGCATCAAATATGGAAGCTCAAATTTTAATCTACATTTTAATCAGATTGATTTACACACTGAAAGTAGGTCACATTTGGTTGATAGTATATTGTCAGATATTGCACATATAGAGGTGCTATCATAGGTACCTGTTCAAAACGGGGTAACACTTAACAGCTGGTCATTGGGTGACTGCCAGGGACCCTCAGTAGCAATTACAGTATCAAGTTCCAGAGTCAGACTTGTGAACAATGTTTGGACTCTCATTTTATATTAGGGGCCTGATTTTAAAGAAATCTGCTGGTTGTTGTTAGAATTGGCCTTATTGGCACCAAAATGTTGGCCCAGTCTGCAAAGGGGAAACAAGAAGACAGCGACCTAATTAAGGAATTACCATAATAAAATTTGGAAGGTTGTGATGGACTTGTGTTAAAAAAATGTTTCAAATGAACCTTTGCCAGATTTTGTTAAGTAGATATTGGCTTATCAGACAGATTTATGTGTTATCATTCAATATATTCTTTGTGCAAGGATACTTAGGCATTGAGCTGGGTTACATCTGTAGTGTGTTGTATATACATGTATCTGTTAGGTGAATGTTATATCAGAGGTTGTAAGGAGCAAAGTTTACTTCCTTGTTACTGCAGTGATACGATTTCCTGTGCAGCCTGATTTTTTAACTTGTCAAGTTTAAATGTAATAATTAAGCTAATGGAGGTTGTTAAAAACAATTCTAACATTTCCATTAAAAGCTAAAATGTAAACAAGTCAGAATAAAAATGAAAATTTTGAACCCATTACTCTTCTGATAATGTTTACACATACTTGATCTTGGCCTGTGTCTCATATTTACTCATGTAAACCACCTGTAAATAATGAATTGATGTGTTTATGAGCAGCCTATAAAAGGTGCTACAAACTTGTGGGGTACAAGATCTTTTGAGTGGTTGCTAGCTAGTGTTTGGAATGGGATCAGATTTTTGTGACTGATCATCAGTTTTCACTAACCAATCAGTGATTAAATAATGATTGATTAATTTGTCTATAACATCTTGCTAAAACCTGGACTCTTTTCAAAATAGTTTTAAGCCCTAAATAGTGGGATTGGAGCAGAATTATATACATGTATGGACCAAAGTCATGAAAGTGATAGATAGGGGTGAAATGATTAATTGATATATTAGTGTTTTGATGCTTTTACCATATCGATAACAATATTGATACAAGAGATCATTCTATAGCAATGTTTACACGAAGTTTCTGTTGCTTTGCAATATTGATACAAGAGGTGAAGAATCAATACACAGTGATGCTTACCCTGTACAACGTACTTTAGTCTTCATCAGTCACGAATAATTATTAGTCATTTGCATTTTGATTCTTTAAATTAATAATTCATCAGAGGCAGCTGTAGCAGGCCCACACATTCTTTCTGTCAGCAGAAAAGAAAAACTATTAACAACACCAACTCGCCCTCTACAAATTAACACAAGATGACTAACTCACATGTTTCAGAATCCCCCCAGCATAATCATCCACTAATAACACGCATCAACTTAAAGAGGACATTCCAGATTTGTTCCCCATGTATGATTTAAGTATGTTACCACAGGTCATTTGATAGAAATGTTTACACAAAGTTTCTGTTGCTTTGCATCATATCAACTTTGGATTGAATTTGAAGGCTACACTTCTGGTGTCTCATGTAGTGAGATACATTACATTCAGTTCTGATTGGTGCTTATTGTTTCTTCAAGTCTAAGGACAACCAATCAGAACTGTAGATGATTCATTGTGTGTCACATTGGAAGTATTGGATCCAAACTTGATCCAAATAGATACCAAGCAACATGGAAACTTCATGCAAAAATTTAAATTAATTAACTAATTAACTATTAAATGGTAAGTAAAGTACTTAAATTGTTCTTGGGACAGGGCTGACCAAATTTTGTTTTCACTCACTTGTCCAGGACAAGTGGTTTCCAAAAATTCATTTGTCCCATCTTACTTTTCACTTGTACCAAAATTGTAATCACTTGACAAGATTTGATGAGATGTATGCGCTTAAGTCCATAGAAATAAGAAAATAATGTGTGACATTATTTATTAAAAGAATTTGCATTTTTCAAACTATTGGTTGATGCTACACATTTGGCTACTTCAGGTATATATGTTTAGCTGCTGGAATTGAAACACAAATGTATGTGTACATATCTGCCAGCAGGACCAGCACCAAGGCAAGAGTTGATAGCCATGTCCGGGTTGAAGTGCTCAAACTCTGGTCCATTTGCTGAAATGTTCTTTAGAATTTGTAAAGTCTCTTGGTTTCTTGAATTCCTTAATGTTGTCAGGATTAAGCTCCATGAACTAAATTTTTGATCACACTCAGCAGTGGACAGGCTTATAACAAACATGATTTGTAAAAGTTTGCACATTGAACTAAGATAAGTCTTGTAGTCAGGCTTATGGACAGATATGCTGCGAATAGCTTCTACCATTAAAAACTGTTAAGAATATCACCAGGTGGATCCTGTGACTTCTTGTATGCCCTTTTCCTTGCTTTGAACTCTAAATACTGCTGATGAATTGCAGGATGGTCTTCCTTTCTGAAAATAACTTCTTCAAGACAATTGAGAAATACCTGCAAGTCTTCAATCCTGTATTTCACCAGAGCTACCCTCTCATGTGGAAAGTGCATTGACAAATACACTGGTTGAATTTTCCAATCTGTGCCAGTTTGGGATATTGTTTACAATAACTGCAATCATTCCTTTTAAGTCAATATATTCAAGCCAGGGATAACGATCAGCCTAATGACACTGAAAATTTAAGTTGTTTAGTTGCATCATATTTGACATCTTTTGCTGTCACATATTAAGGCTTATGTCTCTTTGGAAACATAGTTACCTAATAACTTTATTACATTGTATCCTTCCATTTTCATGTGAATTTTCCATTTTTGAGTCTTGTTATTACTGTCCTTATGAAAATAATCTAGCAAACTCATTTTGTTCACAGAGTGAATATCAGTTCACCAGACAACTACTTCTGAAGTGATCATAACATACATTTTGTAGTTAAATACAAACAGAGAGAGCTCATTAATTAATGTCATTGTTTCACTCTAAATGCCATATTGCACTTGGAAGTTAATTTTCTTTTTAATTGAAACTTCAAGAATCATTACTGTCATTTAATCAGTTCATAAAGGAAACCATCTCTAAAGTCGGTGAAGTTCCAGTCATAAATTTAATTACGCTTACTCGTTGGATTAAAACGGAGTGAGCCATTCCTGAGGATCTGGTTTGAGTAAACACACCACAACATAGCCACTTAAAATACTGCCAATTAATCATACCGGCTTTGTCTTGTTTGGCGTGTTTTGATTCGGTTGTTTTGACCGAAATTGCAGTCAAGCAGAAGTAGAACATGAAGACATGGACTAGTTATATGAACCAGTTATCCAATGACCACCATTAGAAGTGATACAGGATGTAAATGTATATACGGAAGGGGTGGAATCAGGTGTCGGTAATGTTCCAGATGGAATGAATGGATAATTGGTAGGGTAAATAAAGTGATTAAAACGTAAAAATGTGAAAATCCTAACTTTTTAAAATAGGAAAAAAGCATGTGTCCCGGAGTAGCGACTTGGAAAAATTTACTTGCCTGTCTTCGAAAAGTAGTAGCTTGGGACATCTGGCTATGGGATTTGATCAGTCCTGATGGGAAAGAAGTTTGGAATGTATCCTTTTACACTGATACATGTAATCATTGAGTTAGTGTGCTTACAGAATAAAAAGAAAATTAGCACATAATTTTTAGTGGGACAGATTCCAAACTGAATGAGTGAGTCTCCTTGTTAATTTGTAGAAGGCGAGTAGGTATTGTGAATAATTTTATTTTCACTGGCAGAAATGAGTGCCTGTGGCAGTTGTTTTGCAACTGCCTGATGTACGATGTAATTGATCTGGTCATTAGCCTCCAGTCGCACACCAAGACCTGTTTAGACAAGATTTTCCTTGCACAAGGAAATTGCACTATTTCTTCTGTTTTTAAGTATTACAATTCTTTGGTCTTAACTAAGTAATAGACAAGAGGGAAACCCATCAAGTTTTGTACAATTCAACAAATAATTCATTTCCATAGAATACAATGTGAAAATTTTAAAAGAACTTACAGTATTACAAATTAAATCCCAAATAGTCCAAAAAGTTTTATCACCAGTCCTATTGAATAAAGTTTTAATTAAATTCCAATGGCGTTCAAAATAAGATCCAGCGCTGATGGCATGGATATGCCTGTAATCTTGTATGTACTAATGTACAAATGCCCTGAAGTGTAATCATGTGCTAACAGTCTTCCAGTTAATCATAGTAATATAATGTAAAATGTTATTGTTTGAATTCACTATAATTCCAAGTTAATGTTTCTGTCCAAGAATATTATTTAAGAGCACTTTGTATTTCCAGTAAATAAATAATTTGAATAAATAATTTCACCCAAATCAGATTCTGAACACAACAATAAGATTGATTCTGCCTAAAGATGTTAAAGCAGGAATGAATAGATTCTCATGTAAACATGATTATATATATTTTTAAAAAAATGAAGACACAAAAGAAGAGCCAGAATGTAGGACAAAAAGTTCATTTCTAGAACAATCTAAGTTATAATTAGACAAGGTCTGTTTCTAAAATTATAATTAAGAACATGGTAAACATAATGTCCTTGACTCAGACTAAGATAATGATCATAATATTTAACCTGCACTCATAGGGAAATATTTCACCCTTAGTGACAGATACTCTATCAAACACATTTATAAAACAGTAACTAGTGGCAACAAGGTTCTCCAGGATGCTGAAATCTGTGTAAAAGTATGCATAGTTTTCATTTTTGTTAGCAAAGAAATGCCTTTACTTGATCCATTTCTACAAAGCAAATCTGAATTATGTTGTGTGCAAGCTATCAAAGAAAGTTTAAGTGATATGTAAAGGGATTAGGTGAATCCACATAGGTTACATCTTGGCAGACAATGAGATTAAGACACCTGTTAATTGATTCTTGGTTCCTAATCATCATTTTGATCAAAAGACTAATTATACATGCATGACACCTCTCTTTTTATAAGCTTGACTCCGCAGTTTTAATATATCATGTTATAAATCCTTGCTTTGTGTTTGGAACACTTGCATTCAATAGTATTGTATACTGTATTGCTTGACAGAGGAATACAAATTCCCATGTTAATTGCCAACAGTTGTAAAATAATGTAATCAAATAGCAGTTTTTCATGTAATTTACAGATTAGTGAATGATTGTCACATGTAATTTTCCAATGGCAACTTTCATAATTTCTTTGATGCCAATATATATTAATAGAATTAATTACTAGGTCGTCATGCGAGTGTGCCTGCTACACACGAGTTCATATAACACCGATTCAGTGCCATCATTTTTTGGTGATGCGTGCTTAGTCGTGACGGGATATGGGCTGGTGTGTGCAGGCAAGGCGATGGGTGCTGTTTACTCGCGGACCTGGGTTCAAAACTCCGTAGAGTATGAATTAAAATAATTCTCTAACCTGTATGATAATATTATATATATATATATATATATATATATATATATATATATATATATATATATACACACACACACACATATGCAAATTTTTCCAAGAAAAGGTGTCTCTGACTGCAACTTTCAGAATCTTATGGAGAACTCTAGGCTACAGTGATAACCAAAAGTAGCCGGATTCTCTGAAGATGGAGATATGATATGGTGTAAATAACCAAGACATCACAAGGACATAACTCTACATTTGAATGATTGAAATTTGAATGCTGACATACAAAAGGAATTTAGAAGTGTTAAAACCTCAGGATCAGGGTATGGGTTGTGTGAGCACAAATGAGTTGAAATGAATACAGTACTCAGTAATCATGATATACCTCAAAGAGGCCACCTTGTGTGACACTAAAATACATGTAGTATATCTGAACCATTTTGTCTCCCCCCCTCCTCAGCTTGGTAGAGACCATCCTGACATGAAGGTCTTTACAATTGTACAAATTATGCCAAAATGTCATGAATTACATCTTCCTTTTCTAAAAATAGGACTCCTCAAAAACCAATGGACTGAATTTGACTAAATGTGCCAGCAAATATTCTGGCACAAAAAATTTTCAAATGATGCTGATCAAAAATAACCACTGTTACTAAAAAAAATACAAGATCCTTTAAATGTCTTCTTATGAAAAATCCTTTGGCAGATTTTAACTAGGTTTGGCATGAAGGCATTTTAGTTTATATGCAAATGAGACCAACCTGCCATCAAATATTGTTACCATTGCTTCAGTAAGAAAAACCTATCAATGACTTTTCTCAGTAGAAAGTGAACTTGACCAAGTATCTTCACATGAGATCATTTTGAGTTTGTAAAAAGGATACTAATCTATCAGCAGATATGGCTGCCAGTATTTAAAATGGAAAAAACATTTATACAATATCTTAAAAATTGGTCAACATAAGTTGACCAAATTTCAGAGAAAGCATTTAGGCTATATGGCTGCCAGTACTAAGCAAAATAGAAAAAAAACCTGGTATTTGAATGTTAGATGCCAGTCATATGAGCAGTCTTGCACCCACTTGGACTTCTTGGTTTAACACTTCACTGGGACTAAGTTTGCCAATCATTAAAAAGTACTTTAGTATTAAACAACCCCTTGTACTAACCCAAGTATTGCTATGGTTACCATGTGTTGGATGGGTTGAATAAATTTTAGTTCTTCATGTTTATGGCATAGTGTTCATTCTGTTGTACCAAATATAGCTTTTGACAGTAATAATAGTAACAAACTTTATGGTCTTAACCAAAATTTGAAACAAAGTATAAATCCTCTGACCTTTTATGTAAATTCTATGCCAAGGGAGTCAATTCAGATTTAGGTAGATTATTAGCTTTGATGGTAGTCTCCTCTTGATATTGTTTCACGGATAGAAACATATGAAAAAATAATAGAAAATGCTGTTAGAAGGAACTCAAAATAATGTTACCAATAATGTTTCAAATGGCAATATAAATTTTTCTTATAACATGTGAAGATAAAAAAATTTAGAAAAATATTTTAAAGAGAATAGTAAAAATGACCATAATCAGCAGTATCTCTTTTCTTCCATCATAACTAGCAGATGCTTTGCTTGGTGCTCAGCATTTAGAGGTTAGTGCTAGGACTGGTTGGCCTGGTATCAGGATAAATTTGACTGGGTGGGACAAGATGCTACATGTCTGTGGCATGATGCCCCAGTGCTAGACATCACTGTAAACTGTCACACTTGAGACATCATAGCAATATGACTGAAATTTTTTTAAAGCTACGTTAAAAATCTAAATCAATCACACACACACACACACACACACACACACACACACACACACACACACACACACACACACACACACACACACACACACACACACACACACACACACTCTTCCATCATATCTTATGTAATTATGTAATGTCCTTAATCAAAATCATCAGTATTCCCAGTACCTTGATTAATATTGAGTTTACTTCATTTAATTTGTATTGTTGATTATAACTCGTTATACAGCAATTTCACAAGAATGAAGCTATTAACATGTGGTTTTGCATTCATCAAACCTGTTAGTACACGTAACACAACCTAACTTTAAATTAAAAACATTATTAAAAAAATTATTAATTAATATATTAGAGGTTCATGGGCTTGTAATCATCACTAGGTCTAGGTGATGCTGGTATCAAAACTACAGGACCTTGCATTAGACTGGTACTTAAATGTGTCCATTTCATTCTCTTTTTGCCAAACAATAGAGAACCTATGTCACTGGTTGAAGTGCTGCTGATACCAGCTAACTAAGATAGTTAAGGGTACTGTACTTATATCGTGATTAACACATATGAAGTGTGGAGATAAGGAAATTATCTGTGAATCAGTTTATGACATGTAGACCAAGGGAAACAAAAGTTTGTATTACTTGATGATAGTGTCATACTGGATATGTAATACTCGATATAGGTATGCATTAGATAAAAGAAACATCTAACAATATGCAATTGTGTGTGTGAGAGCAGAAAGAATATTATAGTATTTCCTGTATCCACATGTCTGTCTGTTTTTCAAAACTTTTCGTTTTGTTTCAAGACAGAGATATTGCATCTCAGACAGTATTGTTGTCAGTATCAGTGTTGGTATAAAAACTGACATTTTGGGTGATACTTCATTTCTCAAATGCAGATGTATGTGCAGTTCACATGTGCATGTGACTCACACACATGCATGCACACACAGTGAAACTCCTCAAGACTTAAACTTCAGTATTCTGGAATCTACTCTTTTTTTAAATACAGTAGAACCTGTCTTGAAAGGCCACCAAAACATAATGGTCTCTCAAAACAGGTGGTCTCTCATGACAGGTCATAATGCTATAACTAATAAATCTGTGCAATGAGAACCTGGTCTCTCAAGACAGGTGGTCTTACATAGCAGTGGTCTAACAAGACAGGTTTTACTGTACCATTTTTTCCCCCTGTAAACTGGAACCTCAATTATCTGAAAGAATGTGTGATCCCAAGCTTCAGTTTTAAAAAGTCCATAAAACTGAAAGCCACTTCAAACTCTAATTTGTTGGCTAAAATCCTAACACACTCTGGAACAGAATAATTTGTCAGTGAGGCAAAGACCTTGAAAATATCCCTAGGGCACATGAAGTTAAAACAATACTTGACACGTGCACCAACATCAGTTATGGCTGGCAGTAGACTAATATGAAATCCTTACATGATAAAAGGAAGTCAGCTTTTAAGGTGAATTATTAAAAGACTAAGTGCTATTTAAGATTATGTTTATTATCTAATTGTGATTGATGCTATTCATTTGTATACATGATCTGTAGAACATCTTTTGTGTTGTTTTAATTAAATATGACTTTATTAAGGAGGCATGTGGCCTCACTTTTAATGTTTTGTTCACAAAGACTGACAAAACTGTATTCTACAAGCCAGATTTATTTTCAGTGGAGCAAAATCATTACATATATGTATTTAAGAAGCCATTACTGTCATTTGTTTTCACTCACATGTCATACCAAAGACTTATAAAAATGGTACTAACTAGCAGCTGCCTCACTAGGTGCTCAGCATTAAAAGGCTAGTGTTAGGTTTGGTCGGCATGCTGTCAGCTTAATGTGACTGGGTTGGGCATCATGCTACATGTCTGTGACATGATGCCCCAGTGCTAGACATCACTATAAACTGCCACACAGCAGACATTGTAGCGATATAACTGAGACATTGTTAAAGCTATGTTAAAAACACACACACACACACACACACACACTCACTCACATGTCAAGATGTCAGAATGACCAGCTAAGCATTATGAGATTGGTGTATTTTTTTCTTAGTGGAAAAAGTGTTTACCAGATTGTGGGTTGGGGTGGTAAAACATTGGTGGTTTTCACAAATTGCTTTCTTTTTCTGCTGACAATGGAATCAATGGATAGAGAGACAGACAAACAGACAGTAAGATGTGTAGATAAATGGATAGTTGGATGAATCATTTATATGATAGAATCTGTTGCAATGATTACACATAATGTTTTGTGCATAAAAGAGATAAATTCAGGTCAGAAGAAGAATTTGTAAAAAAAAAAATGTAACTGGACTACAGATGCATTTATTTCTCTATGTATTAACATTTACTGGCACACCAGCACAAGAATGGACACATTGTACCAGTTCAAGGAATAGTTTTACAAATATAAAGAAAAATTGCACATAAAACTTGAACTCTTCCAAATGAATGTAACAAGAAATACTATGGATTGTTGGATAAATTAAACGGATAAATAGCTTGAAGGATTAATGGATGGATGGTACCAAGCAATGGAATGTCTTTACAGAACTGTTCTTAATTTTCTTTTTCAGAGTTCATCACTATGTAATAGAGAAGCAGCCTGATGGCTCATACATGATACCACAAGGTCGCAAATTTAATGGTCCAATTGAGCTCATTGCACACCATCAAGAGATTAAGGATGGTATTATTACTCAGCTATCGGTGCCGTGTAACAGACTGCCGTACCAGTCCCCTGTGGCATTCAGAGGGATGACCTATACTGACCTTGAGGCTGAATTACTAGACAAAGCCAAGTCAATGAAGGTCAGCATTATATTGAATACTAGATAACCGTATTTAAAATATCAGCCCCATGCTTTAGTATTAAGCACATGCTTTTTGATACATACCATTCCCATGCCTTAATAAGCACATGCTTTTTGTTACATACCAGTCCCATGCCTTAATAAGCACATGCATTTTGTTACATACCAGTCCCATGCCTTAATAAGCACATGCTCTCTGTTACATACCAGTCCCATACCTTAATATACACATGCTTTTTGTTACATACCAGTCCCATGCCTTAATAAGCACATGCTGTCTGTTACATACCAGTCGCATGGCTTAATAAGCACATGCTTTTGTTACATACCTCACCCCATGCCTTAATAAGCACATGCAGTTTGTTACATACCAGACCCACATCTTAATAAGCATGTTTTTGTTACATACCAGCCACATGTCTTAATAAGCACATGCTTTTTGTTACATACCCACCCCATGCTTTAAATAGGCACATGCATATTGTTACATACCAACTCAACATCTTAATAAGCACATTTTTTGTTACATAACCACCCCATGCCTTAATAAATAAATGCTTTTGTTACATTCTAGTCCAATGCCTTAATAAGCCCATGCTTTTTGTCACAACTCACATAAAAGTGATCCATTTCCAAATGCATTTGTTTTGATCCTAGTACGCCTTGTGGCAAGGAATCAACTAGCAAGTTTACTTCATCAAAGTTGCATTGTAACACCTTTTGCTTGCTTTAAAAGAATTTTCGGATAACAGACATAATTTTGCTTTTGGAAATTCAATTTCACGGGGTCATTTGTAAAGTTGCTTTCATCCCGTAGTAGATCAGGGATGGGCAAAATAAGCCCTGAAGGCCAGCTCCAGTCAGTGACCTGGTTTTATCCATTAATTTCCATCATAGGGTATGGCTTTAAAAATAACTTTTAAGGCCCATGCCCTGGAGGAAGTTGCTCATGCCTGTTGTAGACCATTATAGTCAAATCAAGTTTGATCTCTTTATATTGTGAATTGATGTTTTAAGACCAATCTAGATTAGGCATGATTGCAGGTCTCCCCATAAGGGCTTTTGAAGCTCAAGTATAAATTAGGCAGGATAGTGCTGCTCTTTCCATAAGGGCTCATGATAGGCTCAAAATGTTATGATTAGAGTAAAAAGGTGCTTTTTATATTCAACAGAATCTGTAATTGTTTCATTATTCTCTCATTTCATATTTACCATGTTGTATGTAATTGTTCATAATTAGATTTTCATAAATCATTATTCCATGCAAAATTAGAATTTTTGTGCCCCCACTGCTTACATCTTGATTTGGTATTGTTTATTTGTACGTTCATACACCAATCTGCCGATCTTATGTCCAGTATGGCTATCATAGCAGTCATCTTTAAAATTCTGTTGTCGCTACTGACATGGGGCTTTCAGCAGAAGAATTCTTGTGATGTTTTGTTGGTCCTACATGAAAAAGGTGCCAATTGCACATCCAATATGGCCACCACAGTGGCCATCTTGAACATCTTGATATTTCCACTCCTCTTGAAAGGATGGTCATATCAACTTCTTGTCTAGTTGTACCTAATGAAAATGGTACCACTCCGATGTCCTTTCCAGCCACCTTGTTGTCACTACTTCTCTTAGATAGCTGGCAAAATTCACATTGTGCTTTCACCAAAAGACTTCTTATGATGTCTAGTTGGTCCTAAATGGAGTGTGTGTGTTTTGGAATTTTTAACATAGCTTTAACAATTTTGCAGTCATATTGCTGCAATGTCTGCAGTGTGGTAGTTTATAGTGATGTCTAGCACTGGGGCATCATGCCACAGACATGTAGCATGATGTCCCACCCAATCACATTATCCTGACACCAGGCCATCCAGTTCTAACACTAAGCTCTTAGTGCTGAGGGCCAAGTGAGGCAACTGTTAGTGCCATTTTTATAAGTCTTTGGTATGACTCAGCCAGGGTTCGAACCTGTAACCTCCCGCATCCAAGGTGGATGCACTAACCACTAGGTCACTGGAGCGGTGATCCTAAATGGAAATGGTGCCAATGTGTTATACAGTATGGTCACCATGGCAGCCAACATGAAAAATCTTGTCATCATTACTCCTTCAAAATGGAAAGTCATATCAGCCTAGGGTTTTCGTCAGAAGTCTTCTTCACATGTCTTGTTGGAAATAAATTAAAATGGTACCAACTTTTTGTCCAATATGAGCAGCATGGTGTCATGTTGAAAATCTTGTTATTGCTACTCCTGTAAAGTGGAAGTCATTTTGATATGGAGTTTTAATGAAATTAGCTATGAAATCCACAAAAACCGGTATTCTCCACACAAAAAAAAATCCATGCCATTGGGGCAAAGGCTGGGTTGGGACACAATACCATCTTATTTTCTGACCTGCCTACAGTGGAGCATTTGTTTGTCAAGTAAGACAAAAGAAAAGAAAACAAGTAAGACAAAAGAAAAGAAAACAAGAAATGTGTCCATGGAAACATAAACTAAATAAACTTCATGTAAATGCAAAACATAACCAAGGCATACAGAATGCAGGAAACACATGTTTCCATTGCAATTGTTACAGTTTGTATTTCCTTAAAAAGTACTTAAAATTAATTACCCTTCAAGCGAATACCAACAAACTTTGGAGGCAGACAAGTTGATAACAAAATTTTGCTCTATAATTTCTTTAGTTAAATTATTAGGGTGATAAAGGACAGCAAGCAACTTTCAAGAAATTTATGCAGTGATCTTTAGTACATATAGATGCAAGCCTAGAGTTACTGTGATAAAG